>VXBP01010616.1:381406-512921 GCA_013400115.1 Rhinopomastus cyanomelas | reverse complement strand
GGGGGGGGCCCCGCCCCCCCCCCCCCCGCCCCGCCCCGGCACCGGGGGTAGTGGGGCACCAGTGTGTGGGAAGCACTGGTAGGAGTGGGATAGACTGGCATGCTTATTCCTTCCTGATGGACAAGCTGCAGCCGGGGCGGGGGGCGCTGGACTAGCTGATGTCCAGAGGGTCCCTGCCAACCCCCTGCTGCTGTCTGTAAATACAGGTTTTGGAAAAGTCATTTTGTCGCTAAGTAAGAAAAAAAAAGGGGCGTTTTCAAAGTACTTCAAAAGTATTTGTGAGGTGCTCCGAGTGTCTTGAGACGTAGTCACGGGGCTGCACTTTGCTGAAGACGAAATGTTCTCCTCTATGAGACTGACCCGGTGCTTGATGATGTGAAAACTCCACTTGAGTCACAAAATACTTCATGGAACCACAGAATTGGTTGGAAAAGATTCACAGAACATTAGGGAATGGAAGGGACCTCAAAAGATCATCTAGTCCAATCTCCCTGACACAGCAAGATCACCTAGACCAAGTTGCATGGGAACGCATCCAGGTGGGTTTTAAACGTCTCCAGAGAAGGAGACCCCACAATCCCTGGGCAGCTTGTTGCAGGACTCTGTCATCCTCACTGAGAAGAAGTTCCTTCTCACATTGATATGGAACCTCCTATGCTCCAGCTGACACCCATTGCCCCTTGTCCTATCACTAGAAGACACTGAGAAGATCCTGGCTCCATCCTCACATATTTATGGACATGAATGAGGTCACCCCTCAGTCTCCTCCAAGCTAGAGACCCAGCTCCCTCAGCCTTTTTTCCTCTACTTTCTTTATCATCTTTGTTGCTCTGCACTGGACTCTCAAGGAGTTCTGTGTCCTTCTGCAACCGAGAGGCCCAGAACTGGACACAACATTCCAGTTGTGGTCTCACCAGGGCAGAGTAGAGGGAGAGGAGAACCTCTCTCGATCTGCATTGAGTTCAACCATTAACCCAACTGCTAAACCCTGTCCCTGAGCTCCAGATCTCCATGAAGACATCTGGAAAGTTTAACTAGAATTTGCTGGCAAACCAATGCAAGTGAAAAGACACAAGGCAATGAGAAGAATGCTGATCAATCAGCTAAATCAGTACAGAAGCCTCCTCTACCAAAATGAGATTCTCTCACTTTTTATGTAAAACACCAATTTAAGGACAGATCACATCTTAAACACAACAGAGCAGCCTCCTCACACACGGGTTGGATCTATGCATCCTAATCTGTTCCCCAAATGAATGAATTAGAATCATAGAATCACTTTGGTTGTAAAAGACCTTCAAGCCTATTGAGTCCAACCATGAACCCAACTGTCCCAACCCTCAGCTAACCCCTGTCCCTGAGAGATCTACATCTCCTCGACTGGGAAACACAGCCAGGGATGACAACTGAACCCTGGGCAGCCTGCGGCAAGGCCTGAGGACCCTTTCCAGAAGAAGTTTTTCTTCATGGCCAAGCTCAACTTCCCCTGGGGCAACCTGAGGCTACTTCCTCTTGTCTTGTTCGTGTTCCTTGTGATAAAATCCCATTTCAGACTGGTGCCACAGAGACCAGCTCCGTACCTGGATCCTGCAAGGCTGGTCTGACATCCTGACCCCAACCAGACTGGCTGGATCCTGTGTTGTGGCAAATTGGCCCGGAGGGGAACGTTCACTGACACCTGCTTGTGCCCTTAGTTAAGCAGCACCAGTGCAAATCACGGCGGCAGATACAAAGTGCTCAGTCTAAACTGAGGTGATCCAGATTCCCAGCATCTGTCTGGAGCTGTAAGGAACCAGATCTGGTTTTTATCAGCACCTGATCTTCACTGTCTGCCCAACGAGAACTGTGATAATTCAGAGTATTTTAAAACTAACCCCCTGTTTAACTGCACTGAAGCACAGAAACCTGGGGAGATCATGTTTTACGATGATGTTCCATTAGGAGTGAGAAGCAGCAAGGGCAGCTTAGCTGCTCCATGCCCTGGGCAGATCACATCTCTGATTCCCAGCCCACGTCCCTCCCACGTGCTCAGAACAACTTTCCATCCCACAGACCCTGTGCTTCTAGCAGGTTTAATTTGCCTTGATCTTCACTGGCGCCTCTAAGTGGCAGAGGAATATAAACGAGCCCTAATTACTGGTAATTTGCTTGAACAAATACACTTGCTCTTTGCAAGCCAGGATCTCACAGGACACTTGCAACTGCAATTAGCTGCAGCATCATTGTACAATAAACCGTGTTTTTTAACAATACATGGTGATCTGTCATCTGTCAAGAATGTGTGTCCCATGGATTTGTCACACACACGGCGCATTACTCACCCAGCTGTGATGTGCAGTCATGTTACACCCAGTTTCCACCAGGCAGCCAAACTCATCTGTACAACTATGATTTGGTCTCCTCCCAAGGGCTGCTCAGGGCAGGACCGAGATGCTCCCAGCTACATACACTCAGATGTGCACGTCACAGCCAGCAAACGCGAGCACCCTGCAGCTTGGAGGTTAAACACGGACACAGGCGCTTTTGACACCTAAACAGCACCTCCAGCTTCAGCCCAGAGACTGTCAGTGTGTAGAACAAGTTATAGGGGAAAGAGAAATTGCAAGCTGGAACTGGTTAACTGATTTCTTATTTAGGAAACACAAATTCAACCCAGCCAACCACGATCAGATGTTGTACTGGCACAAATCGGGAGTCGTCGTTCTTATGCACAAACCCCCATGGTTCCCCTAGCTAAAGATTTACGAGTCACCAAACGGAGTTCCCATAGGGATTCAGAGAGCACCGGGCACTGCCAAGAGCCAGTCCCCTCACTGCAGGGTTTGTATGAAGAGCAAATGTCTAAGTATTTTGCAAATGCTTTGACACTGGAAGATTCACCCAGACTTTTTTTACAGAAGCTTAATATTGTGAAGTGCTCCAAGACCTTAACACAAAGAGCAATGGGACGAGGCTACGGAGACAATTAAACAGGGTAATGGTTGTTCTAGGCCTCTCTTCTGACTTGGGACTTCCTGGATTCCAAATACTCCCTGCTAGGGATGGGATGTGGCTCTCCCGTGGCTGTTCTGCAGCGGATCACAGAACAAGTGATGCAGAGGAGGCAGCATCTTTTGCATCACAGAATCACAGAATCACTGAATTATTGAGACCTCTAAGATCATCCAGCCCAGCCCAGGACCTAACATTCACCCCAGCAGCCAGACCAGGACACTAAGGGCCACAGTCTGTCCTTCAACACCTCCCAGGGTGAGGACTCCGCCAGTGCCCTGGGCAGTCCAGTCCAGGCTCTGATCATTACTAAAGAAGAAAAATATTCATGAAGACACTGGAACGGGGTTTTGAAAGACCACCTGCATCCTGGCTGCCAAGACCTTTGGCTTGAGGCAAGAGCCAAACTGACAGCCCCAGAACCTTGACTTTGCCTGAAGATTCTTGATTCTGTAGTTAAGCTGGCTGAGCTCCACCAGTATTTTCCAACCCAGGTAAAGCAAATTCTTGGCAGCAAATGAAAAACAGAGCAAAGCACTAAGATAGACAAGTAGTAACTAGAGGAGCTGGTTTTATTACTGAAGTGGGGGAAGCTGGCGAATGTTTCATTAAATGTAGTGGTTTGCAAATGTCAGGAGCACATGAAGGAAGCACCCTCAGCTATCACTGGAAGTAGGTTTTATTTCAGAAAGCCTTTTATTTAATTTTAGGGCATTACCAAACACTTTTATCCCCCTTCTCTCTCTCTGTTTCTGCTCAAGTGTTGTTTGACCAGGGCCATCCAGCAGTGCACAGTCCAAACCCAGTTCTTTTATGCCCCAAACAGGAGCAAGACAGTCAGTTAAATTCTAATAGAGGCTACATCAGAGATTGACTTGATTTACACCACATCAAACCCACAATAGGGAGGTCATGATCAGGGAGGATTTGGGTCACCAAGGTGAGTTCACTAAGACAGTCCTATCACTCCTGGGTTTCTTATCTCATAGTTGCAGGAAGATGCTGTTTCCAAGTTACCAGGCTGCTGAAGTAAAACCTTTATTATTTCAAAACGTGAAGTTCACCGAGTTATTAGAAAGAAGCCGGGGACTTTGAAGTATTTTGGAAGTGGTATCTACCTGCATCTCTTTCTGTGGCATAACTGAAGGTTAAGCAATGTGATTCTAGTGCCATCCTGTGTTCTGCCTCAGAGCTACAATAGTTAGAGAATAAACCAACCTTCTGAATGAAAGGGAAGAAAACCAAGGGTTTTCCTGTGAAAAAACTTCAAACTACTCCAGTGACGAGCTGGATCCTACCCAGCTCGGTTCAAATCGAGCAGTTTGCGTTCGAAGCAGGACAAAGGATGTGGAAACACATAAAACCATAAAATAATAAACCCATCCTGACCAGTGAAATAGGAAGTGGTTTTAGCACACCAGCTCTACAACTCATTAAAGTTCATTAGCACAATGAGTCACTCCCTGTCGCTGATGAGTGATCGGGCCTGGTTAGGAAAAGGACTCTTATTTTCTGATCACCTGCAGAAAGCATCAACAAAAAGCAGCAGAGTAAGCCACATAAGCAATGAAATATGCAAACACCTACAGCACCAACAGCAGAGAACAGGACTTTTACCCATCTGCCTGTACATGTTTTATCACGGAGCAATATTTACCAGATTATCTGAGAATCTCACAGCCCAGCTACGCTTACAGCTCAGTCCTTCACCGCACAGTTTGTTACCCACGTAAGGCAAGTGATCCTAAGACAATATTAGGTTTATGACTCACTTTGCACTTAGTTTATTAAAGAAACAAGGGCATTTATAAGCAATTTTTCAATAGAACCAGTATTTACCTGCCACCAGTTTCACCAACACTCTCTTTTTTTATGGGTTATTCTGTACCAGCACAACAGTGAGAAAGGACAAACGAGCAGGACGAGGAAGTTGATGAGGCCTTCTACAGGCAGCTGACAGCAGCCTCTGGCTCTCATGGGGGACTTTAACTACCCTGATGTTTGCTGGAAGTCCTACCCAGCCAGCCAGCCACAGCCCAGGAGGTTCCTCCAGTGCATTGGTGACAACTTCCTGATGCAAATGGTGGAGGAGCCCACTAGGAGAGGAGCGCTGCTGGATTCTGGACTCTCCAACAAGGAGGGGCTGGTTGAAGCAGTGAAGGTTGAGGGCAGCCTTGGTTGCAGTGACCATGAGATGGTAGAGTTCACGATCTCATGTGGCAGGAACAGAATACCTAGCAGGATCACAACCCTGGACTTCAGTAGGGCCAACTTTAGCCTTTTCAAGCAATTGCTGGGGGAAATCCCATGGGGCAGGGTACCCACAGGTAAAGGGGCCCAAGATAGCTGGTTAACATTCAAAGAGCACTTCTTTGAAGCCCAACATAAGAGCATTCCAACAGGTAGAAAGTCAAGGAAAGGAGTCAGAAGACTTGCGTGGTTAAACGGGGAGCTGCTGGGCAAACTCAAGAGGAAGAAGAAAGTCTGTAAGTAATGGAAGGAGAGGATGGCCACTTGGGATGATTATAAGGCTCTAGTCAGAGGACGTAGGGACACAACTAGGAAAGCTGAGGTCCCTTCCAATCCCTAATGTGCTGTGATTCTGTGAACTAAACTGAGGTTTACAGCCACTACAACCCACCTCTGTGTTGTCACGTGGAGGTAAGCCATGATAAACCTGTACAGAAGGACCTTCTCCTATTTACAGCTGAAGACTACATAAAGGCCTGTGGAACCAGCACCAGCTCACTGATCCACGGGCAGGGCTGGGAGTAAATGTTTTGGAGGAGAGCAGTCACGGGGAAGATGCTCAGTTAAAGTTGTTGCCTTCATGTAAAAGACCAAAACTAGTTCTGTGATTTGGAGAGGAGATCTCCTGTGCAAAACGGATGTCTTGGGGATAGATCTGTGAAGGTGCTTAGCTGCTTAATGATGCTGAAAGTAGCCAAAAAGCTCATTGCTGTTGAATCTAGAACAGTGAGTTTCTCAGAAAGCCATTCAGGCTCAGCTTTATGCCTGTGCTTAAGCCAATGAAGATCCCAGCACTGCGCTCACATCCAGAAGCTGCACAGACACATGGTGGACTCAGCTGGGTTCTGCAGTAATCAAACTCCCTGCACTGGTTTCAAAGACTTCAGGATCTGCATTCAAATCACAGACACGGATTTCTTGGAGAGGTCAAGGGGACTTGACTTCCCCTTATCAGCAGCAACTGGCATGACCAGTATTCCCAGCACGGGACACAGCGCTATGTAGTTCCCCTGGATTCCCCCCAAGTCACGTCCAGTGGGGTAGAGCTCTTGCTCCAGTAGTGTTTTGCCATTGCTGAGCTGGGGTCAGAGGGCTCTGAGCAGGGTAACAGTTGGTCAGACAGGTTTATCGCTTTTTCGCAAGAGAAATTCTAGATGAAATGTAATCATCTGTGTTTCACGAATTTGTGCAAACATTTTTAAAGCCACCTGACTACTGAAACTTGAATCCTTTTCAATTCAACAGGAACGGGGACTACAACAGCCCTCGGGCAGCTTTGGAAATTTCTGCCTTGATGTATCTGTGAGTCAGATGAACAGGTTCTGAGTAATCAGTTAGTCGGCGTTTCCATTTTAATAGCTTTGTGTTTTTATGTTGGAGTTTATTAAAATTTCAAAGCTGAGCTTCTCTACCCCCCTGCTCCATCTGTTTCTTTTTAAGGCAAGTCAGAAGAATCTTCCCATCTAGGCTGCCTTTTATCCAGATGGTGATCTCTCTCTTTGTTCAGGCATGAGTCCTATCCAGGCAAATCAAAGCATCAATCACACCATCAGCTTCTGCATTAGTTGCAAAGCTCAGAAGGATATTTGCTACATTAGAAAATGCACGGCGTCACTCGACATCCGCAGCACTCAGAAGTGTGTCCAACGCTGCTGATGCTGCCCTCACTCACTCCTCTGCACCAGCTCAGTGTGTCCCTCAGTTCCAGAAGGACACAGAGCTGCTGGAGAGAGCCCAGTGCAGAGACACAGAGATGATGGAGGGAGGGGAGCATCTCCCTGATGAGGAAAGGCTGAGGGAGCTGGGGCTCTTCAGCTTGGAAATAAGGAGACTGAGGGGTGACCTCATTAATGTAGATCAATATGGAAAGAGTGGGTGTCAGGAGGATGGAGCCAGGCTCTGCTCAGGGGCACCCAAGGATAGGACAAGGGGCACCAAGTGTGAGCTGGAACAGAGGAGGTTCCACATCAATCTGAGAAGGAACTTCCTCCCAGTGAGGGTGACAGAGCCCTGGAAGGGGCTGCCCAGGGGGGTTGTGGAGTCTCCTTCACTGGAGATGTTTAAAACCCACCCGGATGTGTTCCTGTGTGACTTGGTCTAGCTGATCCTGTTGTGTCAGGGGGATTGGACTGGATGATCTTTCAAAGTCCTTTCCAATCCCTGATGGTCTGTGATTCTGTGTTTGGACTGGATGATCTTTTGAGATCTCTTCCAATCCCTAACATTCTGTGATTCCAAGAGAAGGCCAGTGCCTCGGTCCTGAGCGGGTACTGCTAAGTCCCAAACCCAACATTCCTGAAATGAAGTGCAGCAGGAAATGACACCTCAATTGGCAGAGAATTCAGAGATCACACTCGTAAAATTGCTTTTAATTATCTGCATAATCTATAATTCATTCAAATCCATTTACTGCTGCCACGTGCCCTGAGAAAGAGCATCATGGACCAGCAGCAGATTCAAGTCTTCAGCTCTTGAATGAATTTGCTGCTGGAAGCCAGACTTCATTGTCCATATTAGTAACTCATCCAGTGCTTACAGTCCTCAGTGGATACAAGGAAGCGTCGCTGAAAGAAGTTGTTTTGCTTGCTCGTCACATTTTGTGCACTAAATGTTGTTCTCACTGATGTCAAGACGGGCCGTGACCTTCCCTTCCCTGGAGGTGGTGTGACTGCTGTATTTCAAGTCATGATGTCAAGGTCTTTCCCAAGAGCTGGGTACTAAATTGTTTTATCTTGTTTTTGAGCTTCTTTTAGAAAGGTCAGCAGAAGACACAGGCAGAGGTTATCTTTGCAGTTCCCTTTGTCTGAAAGACACCTGCACGACTGATGAAAGGTTTTGCAAGTCAGTGGCCCTGGGTAAGACCTCATAACCAGAACTGCTGGACTGGAATCTGTAACTGGTTCTGAGGAACAAAAGAATGAAAAAGTTTGACTGAAACAGACCTTTGGTACTTCAAGCTTTTATTACAAAAGCTGTGAAGGAAGATAAAGATCTCTGTTATCCTGTCCTGTCAATGACTTGATCTGATGAGGGATGAGCTACTCACTGCCATAAAGTTTAACCCTGGAAATCAGTAAAACACAGAGTCAGCTGCTGCAAGCCAGCAGTGCTCCACCAAGGCCAGACTTTCCAGGGTGACTTAACCTTAACTGAAGTTCTAATCTATTGCCAGAGGGGCTGGCACATGATCTCTTTAGCAGGTGACTGAACCTCCAGCAAGAAATGACTGGTATCAGCTCAGCATTGCATGGTTAGAGAAGGAAATTGGGTGTGTGTTCTGGTCTTGTCTTCAGTTCAACTCTGGGTTACTGAAAGTTCGTGCAGCTACTGACTTGAGCTTCACAAGTTCAGAAGGATGAAAAGCAAGCAGCAGCAACTCTTCCCTTCAAAGATACAGAAGTAGTTTCCTTTCCATTCTTTCCTTTCCATTCCATTCTTCCATTCTTCACAGTGGCCAGCAGTTTGGTAACCACAGAACATTATGGACTGGAAGGGACCTCAAAAAGTCAGTTCAGTCCCCCAGCCACAGCAGGATCCCCTAGATCCAGTTGCACAGGAACACGCCCAGGTGGGTTTTAAATGTCTCCAGAGAAGGAGACTCCACAACCCCCCTGGGCAGCCCCTTCCGGGGCTCTGGCACCCTGACTGGGAAGAAGTTCCTTCTCACACTGATGTGGAACCTCCTCTGTTCCAGCTCACACCTGCTGTCCTTTGTCCTATCATTGGGTGCCCCTGAGCAGAGCCTGGCTCCATCCTCCTGACACCCACTCGTTCCATATTGATTCATGGGGTCACCCCTCAGTCTCCTTATTTCCAAGCTGAAGAGCCCCAGCTCCCTCAGCCTTTCCTCATCAGGGAGATGCTCCCCTCCCTCCACCAGCTCTGTGTCTCTGCACTGGACTCTCTCCAACAGCTCTGTGTCCTTCTGGAACTGAGGGGCCCAGAACTGGTTTGCTTATTGACACCAGTAGGAACCCAGTTTAATTCTCTTATATTCATGCTCCTCTGCTACGACACAGGCCAGAACCCTCAACTGGAGCCACTATGGCACAACTGCAGTAGAACAACAGGTACCAAAAGACTTTCATAGCCTGGATTTATATCTTACTTTTGTGCCAGTAATCCTGCTCCTGCCTCCTTCTCGAGATCACGCGAAAGATTACAAGGAGGAAGTGCTGGCAGGCATTTTCATTAAGAATCACCAGCTAATTCCAAAGTGCCTATTAGCAGGAGCCCTCTTGCAATGCCGGTGGTACCCATCCATCACAGCTGAATCACGGATATCGACTCTTTTATATTTCATGTACCTCTTACATCTTTAATGCCTGAAGAGTTTGTTCCCGAAAGTGTCCTCGGCGGGGGGTGGTGTGGTCAGATTTAATCAAAATGTCCAAGGCTGGAAATGAGCTTCCAATAATTCTGAGGAGTTGTCTTTGGCAGAGTGCAATCAATAACTCCTTTTTTTTTTCAAAGCAAGACTCTTTTTTTCCCCCCATCCACTCCTGGGAGGCACTCAGGGACACACAGAAAGTGTATGAACGTATGCAAGCATTTAGAATATAGTCACTGCAAAATCAAGCCTCTGGTTTTGACAGCCAGGAAGTTAAACCCACCTATTTACGTTGGAAACCTGCTATGTGCAGGAGTGGAGTGTCATTTTCCTAAGGGGTTCAGATGCTTTTCATAAAACCCAGTGATTGTTCTGTCTGCTTCAGGGGCTGCTCCCTTACAAATAGTCACAGATACGCGGTTGGTGACGGGGAGATGCCAATTCGGATGGACAGAGCGCAGCAGTGGTGGAAGGATCTGGCTCTGATCTCCCAGGAGTTTGATGCCTGCTTGTCTCTCCTGTCATGTCAAATTATTTCTCAAATACTAAATCAGTGCTGACAAAAAGAAGAATCAATCAAAACGAGCTCAGGCTAATGCTAAACGCTGCAGACTCTAGACCTAATCACAAACAACAAAGGCACTCAGGAAGCCACCAAATCTAATACCCAGAGCCGTATTTTGTGGCTCAGACTGATCTCTCAGTACAGCCCTATAGTGATGTGGAGGCACTTTAATTTGTTGCAAGCAATTAACGGGTCGATGCAGCTCCACAGCACTAATCTGCACTGGATGCAGCATATTCTTTGCTCCTAGATAAAGACAACCCCCATATGTTTGCTCACAGGGCTTGATTGATTTGCATAAGCAGCTCAGAGACCTTTACAGGAAACACTCTGAACAAGTACAATGTTCATGATGTGATGCACACTTTAGAATAAATAAAGTGAGGTCTCTCCGTGTCTCTTCTGACTCAGTTCCAACCGCTCTAGAGTAGATGAGCGTGTGAATGACACTTTTATAATGTTAAGAAATTCCTCCTTTCGTTTAATACTGACTCACTTGATGAGTTTTCTCTTTCTAATCTTTCCCTTCAACTTTCTTATTTCCCTTTGCACCCATTCACACCACAAAGAACCAAGGCTGAGAAATAACAGCCATGCAATAATCACTTTTGCCAGGGAACAGCAGCGCTGCTGATAAGAGACTGTCTTCAGAGCTTTAAATGTCCTCAGTGTAAGTTCTCTCTGCTCTGAGACAGGCTTTCCTTTTCAAAGGAAATGTCTTGTAATGTCTCATTCAGTTTTGACTCACTGGAGGTGGAATGATTCTCCTCCTGGGACCCTTCTCTCCTAGAAATAAAAGTGCAGGTGCCAGTCAGGGATTTGCACCTCTCTTGCCCAGGTGCTGAGCATCACCCTCATGGTCTCACAAAGTGACTGTAGAGCTTTTTCTTTCATAAAGGGGACCAGAGATAGAGCAAGAGGAAGCAAAGTATCCTTGGTTCTCACTGCTGTGGGAAGGGGCACAACAATCACAGAACTGTTTGGTTGAAAGAGACCTCTAAGATCATCAAGTCCAACTACTGATCCAGAATAAACCCCTGGGCTTTGCAGACCTCTGACAGGAACCCTATAAGATAACCCCCAATTTACTGTTTCTCATGCCCTGCCTTCCTCCCCTTCCTTTCCCATACAAACCTCACAGAAGGGGGACAGAGCCTGAACACAGACCTTGTGCCAGTAACATCCACAGACACCCTCTGTTGTCTTGATGCTCCCACAGCACGAGGTTTGCTCTAACAAAGGAGCCATTTGATTGTTTCCTCCCTCCAGAAAAGCAATTTTTTATGTCTGTGCTGAGAGGGAAAAATCTGTGCTGTGGGGAAACAGAGATTAGCACTGAGGGCTGTGGTTGTCCTTAATCCTTGAGAGGGAGAAGGAATGACAAATCTATCAAAGCTAAAGAAAACCTTCACTAAACGCTATACACAAGGGCAAGCGCTGGGACGTGGGGAGAGGGAGGGTGTTTGGAAGGGTTTCTTTGAAAAGCTGTAAGCCTGCAGCCTTCGTGTGTGAGTGGATATTCTCCGTAGAAAGAGATGTCTAAAAGCTTTATCTCAGGGGAAGTCCTCAAGGTTACTGCAGCCCTCTTCTCCGGCAGACGCTGTTGCTTGTTTTAAACACTAGATGCCACTAAGAGATCAGCGTGGAGAACAGTCACAGCCTCCCAAACCGCTCGGGCCGGAAAGGACCTCCGAGATCATCCAGTCCCAACCCCCTGCCATGAGTAGCGACACCTCTCACCGGATCAGGCTCACCAGAGCCCCATTCACCCTGCCCCTGGACAGCTGTGTTAGCCCAGCCTCACAGGAATGAGTCCGACCTCTGTCCCGACCCAACTGCAGCCTTGGAGCCCCGGACCCTTACGCAAGGCTGCAGCACAGCCTGTGGTATCTGGGACCAACGGGCTGGGTCCTGGGCAGCAGCAAAAGAAAACCAAATGCAAACAGCTCCACGCAAACCCAAGGAGAAGGAGCAATTTGCACCACTGAGCAGTCAGTGTGCAGGGCTGCAGCTTCTGCAAAGTCATCTCCTAGTAAGTCGTTGCCTGCCTCCTGTGTTTCTTCAGGAAACAAGAAGAGATTTCATTGTCTACAGGAAAAGCTGCCTCCTCCACCACAGAGACATCAGATGAGAGAAAGTTCTATGGTTCCACTCTCGATATTTGCTGTGCAAGGCCAAAAAGTGCCTCGGCAGAGTCAGGCTCTCTAAGGATTCTCTCTAGGTGTGAACTACATCTCTCTCGAGGTGTGAACTACAGTTCCAAAACTCTCAGTCCAACATTTTAACAGCTGAGTGGCCATTGCCTTCTTGAAACCCACTCTGAAAGGTCTCAGCACTGTACAATACCCTCCACAGGCCTCCCTCCGAATACTCTGCCAACCCCATTTTATTGTGATGATGTCATATGGGGGGTTTTTTGAGTGAAACTTTCTATTCTGAGTAGCTGCAGGAGCCCAGGAGTCACTGGGAACAGATATTACCACCTGGTCAAATGGAAACTTGTTCCAGTAGACTGGACCACAGGTCCTACAGAACTGGGAACCACCACTGTTCATAGCACCATTGAATCATTAGGGATTGGAAGGGACCTCGAAAGATCACCCAGTCCAATCCCCCTGCCACAGCAGGGTCACCTAGACCAAGTCACACAGGAACACATCCACGTGGGTTTTAAACGTCTCCAGCGAAGGAGACTCCACAACCCCCTGGGCATTTTTGCTCAGGAGAAGACAGTAGCTCTGCAGCTCTGATGTGCACAGCAGCTGGCACCAGCTGACAGCAGCCACTTGTTCCCATGAGGAACCAGCTATTGCTGTGCTCAGATCCCCGCACACCCCACCAGCACTGCTTATAACCCCATCTCCAGCCAGGCCACACATCAGGCTTCCACTTCTCTACACAGCCAGGAAATCTAAGACACAGTCTATCCCCACAAGAGCAGAAAGCAGCTCCCTCCTCACCAGGAGAACATGGTGACAGGACACTATTTCTGTTGCTCAGGAGTGTGCTGGACTGACGTCAGATCGCTGTTGCCAGGCATTTAGGAATAGATGCCCTGCCTGGAGGAAAGCAGCATCAACCAACCAAGTGAAAGAAGCTGGCAACTGGTAACTCTTTGTTGTGGTTAAGAAAAAGCTTCCCTCTGTCTTCTGTGTCTGGATTTTAACTAGTGAGTTCAGTACAGACAATGAAGAGGAGTCGACTGGCAATACCCTGCCCCACGTGATTCCTATCTCTACCCTGCACTCTAAAACCAGTAACTGCACCCCAAGAAGGGCAGGAAGAAACTGCTCTACTGACATCAAAGTCTAATCAGAGTAAGACAAAGTGTTTGCCCTGACACCAGGATGAAGTGCTGTGGGATTCCAGCAGCAGGTGCATGCTCCTTTACAAGCCCATGCAGGAACAGGGAGACAGATGGCAACCTTCAGTCTGGGACATCAGTTCAGTGCTGAGATATGAATTTGAGAGGGGCACCACTTAAGAAATGGAAAACACATTCTTGTGGACAGAGCCTTTTATCCTAAGAGAAAACGGGTGCATTTCTGTAATTGCCAGCCCATGGTGTGTGTTGGAAAGCAGATGAGAACGCTGCAAGTGCTGCACTCGGCCTTCAGAGAACCATTGAATCGTTATGGCTGGAAGGGACCTCCGGGACCATCAAGTCCAGCCCTCACCCCAACAGTTCCCTAATCCCTAGACCATGGGCTCAAGTGCTCTAGCCACTAGGTTTTTAAACACCTCCAGGGATGAGGACTTTACCCCTGGACAACCCTTTCCAGTGCTCACCCACTCTCTCAGGAAAGAACTTCTTCCTAAGATCCCAATCTAAACCTCCGCTGATGCAGCTTGAGGCCGTTTCCCCTCAGCCTATCATCAGTAATTTGGGAGAAGAGACCAGCAGCAGCCTTGCTACAACCTCCTTTGACACAGCTGTAGAGAGCAATGAGGTCTCCTCTCAATCTGCACTTCTCTACACTCAATACCCCCAGTTCCCTCAGCCACTCTCCACAGTCCCTGTTCTCCAGCCCTCTCCTCAGCCTCGTTGCCCTTCTCTGGCCCCGCTCCAGCCCCTCGATGTCCCTCTGACTGACACCACTCTGGCCTTTGCATGTTCCTCACAGCTTAAGGCACAAACCCATCCATTAAGGGACCCGCTCTGACTGTTCAGTGTGGTGATTCAGCTCTCTCTGGTACCAGATGGGACGACTGATTCAATGCATTGTTTCACCGCAGGGAAGGCAGAGGCTGACTTGATCTGCCCCGTGATGCAGCCATCCCCAGTGCTATGAACATGGAAACAGTGCAGGAACAGGCTGATCTCCTGGCGAGGCACACGGTGGCCCTGCCTGGGCTAAGGGACTCTGCATTCTTCCTTCCAAGATAGAGGAGGAAAAGGCAAGGAGCCTGATCTGACACTTAGCCACTTCCAGTTTCCATCCACTTGGGAAACAGCAGTTGGATCCACATGCAAATAGTCATTAGAAAATACACCATGGTGAACAATTCTCTGCTAGGCTAGAGTCCCCCTTCTGAGAGGGATCTACTCATCTCAAGGTATCTACTAATACAGGTTTCATTTCTGCTACAGATGCTCCAGGGTTACTAACAGCCCTGATGTAGTAGTGCAGTATAATGAGCTGATTATTAAACCTTACAGATTTTGTTTAGAGGAAGTCAAGGACTAAACAAAGGACACAATTCTTGCTGATAAACTGCTAGAGATGGTGCAGTTCAGTAAAGCTCTGAACAGCAAGAGCTTCTATTACCCGAGCCCTAAATCCCAGGCATTACTCCCACCTCATCACACGGCAGAAGGAATGCAGGACAAACGTTGATCACCTTGACTGGTACAGGAAAAAAAAGTACCAGTACAGTGAGTTCTGGCAGATACAGTCCACTTGAGAATCAAGAAGAGCATATCCTAAAAATGGTCCAGCTCCCTATTTACGTCAGCTCTGGCAGGCTTGTTTCTCCAGCATTACATAAGGTTAATGCGTTCGTGTGATGTATTGTCTCACCCACCACTGCTTTAAAGCTGCCACCATTTCACACTAGAATCCTTTCTCCTTTCCCTTCCCTGTTCTGCAGAAACACTTCAGAGTTCAACAGAATAACCTCCTTTCCAGCTCTTTCCCTGCAGCCCAGTAACCTCATGCTGGCATTCAGGGAACCACTTCACACTTCTGCTGAGAAATCTGCGAGTCTCTGGCTCGTGAGGAAAAGGACAAGACCAAGAACAAAGCAGCTGGTGCTCTGTTAGGCTAAACTGTGCTGCAGGATCTGGGCCATCAACTACTGAACCACTGTTTCTACCATTTCAGTCAACAAATTTAAGGGGAGAACGTGGCTAATGCAGCTACGAATAGCCCAGCTGCAATAAGGTCTAAGGCTGTAGAAGAATCCGAGCTGTAAAGCCAGCTTTAAGCCTTTATATTTTTGTGTTTCAGAGACTGTCTGAGCTCTGAATCCCCTTCTGCAGATGCCCCGGTGTCCATCGGGCAGCGCTGCCTTCTTGCTCTTGATGGCAGCAGAGTTCACCAAAGCAGCAGCGCTGCTCCAGATGAATCAGCAGCCTTTCACTGTCGATGTGGTGGGTGATGCTCAGTGTCGTCTACTGCACTTTGCTCTGTAACATCGCTCAATGAGCTCTGAAGTCTGGCTCTGCACTTTCTTCGAAATATATGTGCTGTATAATTCTAACTGAAAGGACTGCTGCAGCCTTCTCTGAAGCCTGCGCAGGATTTGCAGTTGTGAATTCCCACCACATCAGAGGCCATCGAACGCCTTATCTCAGCGCCAGCAGTGCAGCGGGCACCGCACAGACAGGCAGAAGTGATGTCTGACTGGTTCTAATTACAGAGGCTGATCTTGCAATCACTCCTTAATATGAGCAGGAAGCCTGTTGGTTTGATGTGGGTTCCACACATCATGCAGCAGCCCGTGCATACGGATGAGCTCGGGAAGAGCTCTCTGAGAGCCAAAGCACCGCTCCGTAAGGGCGTGCACAGTGCTGGTACACCAAGATCCCAACTCACAGCACTGCTTTGGTTAGATCTTCCTTTGGCATTTAGCTTAAACCAAGTATCTGCCACTGCTTCAGGTCCTCAGAAGAAAAATCAAGTCTTGGCTGCATATGGGGAGCAAAATCTTAATAAAAAAGGATGAGATCTGAGCATGAAACAGCATTTGGTGACACTGAAGTTCTTCTTATAGCAGCAGAGTGTCTCAGAGCAGACATAAATTACAAGGGTGGCTAAGTGTCATCTTCTGACATGCAAACACGGCCGAGTTAGCAACACACAAAGGTACAGGGCTTGAATATTTCTGTTTCAGATGGAGAAGAGCACTCAGGAGACTACGGAATGCTTTGTACAACAGACCCGATGAGCACAGTGACTGCCCAGCACAGTCCAGCTGGTCCTGCAGCTGTGAAGGCACAGCACACCATTTCAAACTCATTTCTGCCTCTAATCCTCTAAAACTGCTTCTCGGTACTTTTAGAATCCAGCATCTTGTCTGAGTACATGGAAAATGAGTTCAAGGGACTATTAAAAGTCTCAAGGAAATTCAACGGCCTACTAATCCCCTTCTAAGTGCCAAATTGATTCAGCAATATTCAGCAACTGCTGCAGAAAATGTTTGATGACTGTGTTAAGTTACTAACAGGGCAAGATGCTGCCGAGCACTGAAATCTCTGGCTGGCTCCTTCTCACATACAGCAGCTCTCTTTAATTCATGAAAGCACAGAATCAGTGAAAAAGTTTTTTGCAGAATAAGTCAAGCCCTGGGGGAAGATGAAGCTGGGGACATGAGCTGTAGAGTTTCCTATCCTTCTCAGGCTAATTGTGGCTCTCAGATCTCGAGCCACCCTGCTGAACATGCCCACCACCTCCAGTCACTATTAACTAGAGAGGGTTAACAGGACAGAGCCCAATTTAAACCTCACTGCAGCAGAGACTGCAGCAAGTGGACACACCCTGTTAAAGATGCAGTACATCATTCCTGCCCTTCAGGCTTACTTCATCCCCTTTGCTGCAATGCTGTCGGCAAACACAAAGCTTAACTCTTTTCAGGGCAAGCTGCCTCAAGAAAGCAGCATTGTGCAGTGTTTACGCTAGGAACTCAGGATGTAAGTGATCTGTACCCACCACAGACACTCGCTCTCCTCAAAACAGAGTGTCAGTACATAGATGTGTGTGTGTGTGTGTGTGTGTAAAGAATGACCTGGCTTGCTGTTTTTCTCTTAGCAAGTGCTTGCTGCAGAGAACAGGGATGCAAAAGCCTCCATGAGGCTGGATTCCTTTGTAAAGATCCAGCCCAAGCTGAGGGTAGCAGTGCAATTTTCCCAAACCCACTGGGTTAGCTGGTAAACTGAGGCACAGGTACCATGCCAATTCTTTTATGGGCTTTGAGATTTGTAGATCCAGGGCAGCTACAGCAAACTGCTTGGGTCACAAGTATTTTATAGCTCACCTACTCCAGGCTGTCTGTCACTGGCTTGCAAGAGAGCTGCATCAGGCAATAAATTAGAGCAGTCCCCGAGGTTAGACCTATTTGAATTTGGGAAGAGCCGAAGCAGCATTATCCTTCCTCCTCTGTGAAGGGCAGCCCAGATTCTGAGCCTGAGCACATGCAGTGAGAAGCCTCTGGGACTTTATTAATGACTATGCAGCATGGGCAGGAGGGATGTGCTGCAGAATCCTAGGGCTGGCTGTGCTGTTCCAGCGCCCACACTGCTGCCTTCCTCCCATCCTCATCACAGGTAGCTGTGCTAACAGTCTAATTGCCTGAGGCTGCCAGAAGGGAAAGCAAATCAAGACAAAACACAGTGCAGCATGGAGGAAAGTGGTGAAACATCCTGTTCAGAAAGTGCCCAGTTACAGACCAAACAAGAGAAACAGGTGCCCTGTGACACTGCAGACAAGTGTGTTTAACAGTCGCTCAGATGTAGTGTTGGGGGATCTGGTTTAGGGGTGAACTTGTAGAGTAGGGTTGATGGTTGGACTCGATGACCCCAAGGGTCTTTTCCAACCTGAATGATTCCATGATTCTATGAATAAATAATCCTCTGTTCTCTAAGTCTTTTGTAGGGGAATAAAGGACATCTAAAGGCTGAGGATCCTGCTGTGAGATACCCCAAGGTGAGTTGGATATATTAAACTACTGCTGGACTGTGGGTCTCAGATCCTGGATTAACATGCAGCAGCCCTTGGCTTCTCATCCTTAGGAAAAAGTCTCAAAATTGGAAAACTTGAAGATTAAGTGAAAACTGAAAGGATCTAATACAAATAAAATCAAAATTAGCACCAATGGTTCTAAACTACTCTGACAAAAATAGTGAGGGTCAGGGAAGATGAGAGAAAGCAGGAAACAGAGAAAGCTAGAGCAGTTATTTTCAAAAGAACAGAGTTGCTTAGTGTCCTGACAATGTGCAATAGATAAGGTCAATTTGTTTGCTGTTATCTGCCAAGGCACCCCAGTGTCACGTTCTGCTGTCGCTGACAACTCGGAGACACTTCTGCAGGTGTGCCACAGCCAGGCCACTCGACAATGATCTTGTAGGAGATAAAAGGCAGCATCTCCCTTGAACCTCCCCTTACAGACTCACAGAACATTAGGGGTTGGAAGGGACCTGGAAAGATCATCCAGTCCAATCCCCCTGCCACAGTGGGATTCCTAGATCCAGTTGCACAGGAACATGACCAGGTGGGTTTTAAACATCTCCAGAGAAGGCGACTCCACAACCCCCCTGGGCAGCCCCTGCCAGGGCTCTGTCACCTTCACTGGCAACAAGTTCCTTCTCAGATTGATGTGGAACCTCCTGTGTTCCAGCTCACACCCCTTGCCCTTTGTCCTATCACTAGATGACACTGAGCAGAGCCAAAACACCCTTGGGCTAAAACAGGAGGAAAGCAAACAGGGCTTGGCCTGTGCTGACCTGCTACTGAAAATATAAATCCCGTAGGGTGTTTCTTGATTTTTCATGTAGCTCAGTGGTCATATTTCCCCTCCCTTTAAAAATCATGGGATCTACAAAAAGCTCAGGCTGACACATTTACTGGAATGAGCAGTTCAAAGCAGTCGAGGAGGAGTTGTATTAGCAGCCTGGTAAGGGAGGGACCACCTTCTCTTCCTCGAAAGCTTCTCCTTTCAACGTCTGTCAACGCACTTGTTATTGAAATAAAGATTCACTCCAGTTGCTGCCTCTGCTCAGGATCCTCTCCACACAACAGCTTCTTCTGCTGCTTTGCATTTCAAAAGAACACATTCGTAATCAATGGGAAAGAATAAACTAGAGGAAGTCTTAGATGTGGAAAAGAGAGTAAGGAAGGGCCCAGTGATGCAGAAATAGGCATCACTGAGCACTGAGACAGGATTTAATAAACAGCTGTTTAGACCACAAGGTTAATTTAGTGGCTGTGGACTGTGGCCACTGCTGTTACTGACTGGCAAGACAACTCAAAGTCTTCTAAGGATTCATGCCCCTTCCATGGGAGGTGGTGTCTCCCATTCCACAGCAAGTCTCCTCTAATTAAGTTAGAGCCACAGATACTCTTGTGAACTGGGCAGAAATGTTGACAAAGCTCCCAGTAACTGTAATAGATTCATGCAGGTTTGGGTGAGGACTAGCTAAATCTCCATAGAAATCAATAGAGCCCCCCTTTCTTTATCTACTTCAGCTTGGCAGTCCCAGTTTGGCCAGTCAAACCCAGGATGTGGGTGCTCTGTGTCTCCATAAAGTGCCTAGGATCCCCACACCAACTCTATGGGAGCTGGAGATGTCAAACCACTGCTGGGGGATTAGGGAGGTGGAGCAGTGACCAAGGACAAGACGGTGTATTAGGACATAACTGCTCAGAAACGATGGTGTTGAAGACTGTTCTCTTATGCAGACACTATGTTATTACATGGGCCTGTAAAGAGTTAACAGGTGAAAATCACAGCCAGGTTCAGCCTGTTCCCCCTCCCTGCACTGTGCCATTTGGGGCAATGCTTCTTCCTTTCTTTATCCCCACCTCATCCATTTAAAACATGACTTCTACCGGTCTCTGCGCTCGTGTGCTTCCTCCTACAACACCTGCACAAACCCGTGTATTTCATTCTCAGCTTTTTAGTAGCATCTTGACACTGGAAGGACCTTTATTAAATGCCCCTGTGTAAGGAAGTCAGTGAGTGACCAGAGATTTATTGATAAAAATAAAACATACACTTTTGCACATCACATGGAAGGAAAGAAACCATGGCTGGGGCTTGTTAGAGAGGCCACTGCGTTGCTCATCCCCATTGCAGCTACACTGAGTCTACACTGCTTTCACCTCGTCCCTAGGATGGGAGTCAGAAGGAGTAATGGGAGTCAATTGCTCGGCCAGTGTGCATTAGGGCGCTGTGGCCGAGGACACTGATCAGTGAAGATGGGCTGCAGTCGGGTGCAAAGAACAGAGCAATAAGAAGAGCTGGAAGACATTTCGGCCTGAGCCAGCCTCACCCCTTGACAAGGTGTTTCCACAAATGCACTCTAGCAAAGGACTGAGGGGATGGGGCCATTTCTGGCGCAGGGAGACACGGGTTTATTTTTAAATCCCATTTGCATGCAGAAGCACAGCTTGCAGCCGCATCTGCTGAACCTGCAAGAGCTGCTGCCCTTGTAATGGGATCTGCAGACTTTTCAAAGCCAGCCCATTGATTAGCTGCAGGACAGGATTCTATCTAATATCTCTTTCTTTCTTTATTTGTGCCCGCGGCAGCACGCTCAATCAATGCAAGAATTGATGGGGAAGAAGCAGCAATAATCTAATACCAAAGATTACTCCTGTGCACAAACCCTACTAATCAGATCAGCCTTCCTGACTACCAAGAGGGAAATTCAACCCCCAGTATGACTCCAAGTTACTGGTAGACTGCAAGTAATTATGCACTAGAGAGCTTCTTTCTAGCTATTATATGTTATTTCTACTCTGGAGCCACATTAGAGCCTAGCCATGAGCCAGGAAGCCATCATGTGAGATACTGGACAGCTCTGAAAAGAAACACAAGATGAGGTGTTGTGAAAAGAAATAGTCTAAACTGGACTGAGACACCCCAATCAAGAGCTTCTGTGCAATCAAATAGCTAGAGCAGGGGTCTGCTGCTAAAAAAATCTGGATTACATTGGCAGTTTTGGAAGGTAAGGACTAATTAGCGGAGCTGCAGAACCCTTTGATTGTGTTTTACTCTCTGGGCAGGAAGGCAGAGTAGTAATCAGGCCACTGTGTGGGAGGAGTGAACTGAAAGTCATGACGTGGTGGGTATTTCTTGAGGTGTAACTGCAGCAGCTGATTTGGAGCAGAGGATATAATGTGGTAGCCTTAGCTTGCCCTCCTGTGAAGCAGTGACAACAGCTCGGGCAGGTGTTGCTCCTGGAGCCTTTGCACCTCCTAAGAACAGCAGCAAACCCGTGTGCTAATGACATTACCTGGTGTTGGGCCTTATTCTGCTGTCTTTGCAGTCAGTGGCAAACTTCCTGCTGGGTGCCAAGGTGGCAGACTGGGCTCATTAAAGTTCGAGTAAATTCACAGCAGCAAACTCAGCGTGCTCCTCTCTCCTCAGCTATTGTTCACGCTGTAATCAGGCATATCCATCACACAGCTCTGCAGCTGTCTGCATCCTCCTTCCCTCACCCCAGCCTCATCCCTTCATCTCTGCCAACAATGGATGTGATGACCCTCTAAGTGTCTTCCATATAAGGGAGCTACAAATGGGAGTAAGGTCTGTTCATCACTGTGTGGACGAGGCTGAGGTTAGCATATGGCATTTGCTAATGGCCCCTCCTCTCTAACATCTCCCATAGGCAGGTAATTTAATAGACCCAATATCTATATCCTTTAACAAATTGAATCAAAAACGTTGCAGCAGCTGCACAAGGAGCAGAATCTGCAGGCTCTTCGGAAACCTGCTTTATTACAGGGCATTGGCAGTGATAGAAGCAAAGCTGTGCAGATCTTGGGGCCATGGACAAGCCAACACCTGCCTCTCACTGAAACACCACATAAACCCAGTTAAATGCTCTCACCTTGTCTCTGTGAAGGATGCAGCTCTGCACCCATTTTTCTTCTCTCCGTTTTTATTAGAGCCATTAGTTATAGATCACAAGAACAGAGTATTTCTGGGGGAACAACCTAACTACGTCCAGGATCCTGGTCTCCCATGGACATCCTCAGGAAATCACTTACAGCTGTCAGTGCAGAAACCTTTACAAGTACAGAATTGCTGAGAGGTGTGTTGTGGGACTCACAGGATTTACCTGAATAGAACTCATCCAGAGCCCACAAATGTGTGGGCCGTTCCCACTGCTGAACTGGAACAGAGTGCCAACACAGAGACAAGGGCACTGAGGTTTTGGACGGTCAAATGCTACAGAGAGGGGAGCCAGCTGCTCCACGCTGTGATGAGAGGTGTTTATGAACAGCTTTACAGCATTTTCTGAAGTCAGACTGATGTTTACACATCTCTTTAAACCAGGGATGTGCATGACAGCTTTTCTAAGCTGAACTGCCCATGGAACACCAGACTCACAGGGATAAACACACTTGTCACAGCCAGGCAACAGGATGTCTGTGACAGGATCCAGCACATGCCCTCCTGCTACAATTTCAGCTAATACCTGACATCCACGTAGGGGGTCAGACCATCCTTGCAACAGCTTGTAACCAGCTCTACTACCCACTGGTGCATCTGTTTCGTGATCCGTTTGACCGTGATCTGTAAATGGAGCTGGAAACTCCTGGTTTTTTTGCCCTTCATCAAAGCCCCCGGGACAGCAAAGAGTTGGCATAAATAATTCACAGTCTGTTACCAAGAAAAGCAGCAGAGCTGCAGCACTTACCTGCCTGCTCGGATGTAGAATTAGTCCAGTGATGTGAGACTTGGAAGTGCTACAGCTTGAAAAACGCCGGTTGGAACAATCTCATTGTGAAAGGCAACATCTGAGGAACCAGAAGACAACCTGTCTGAAACAAAACCAATCGTGATGAGTCTCTTTGTATTAACTTCTTTGCTGTGACAACAGGAAATGGAGAGATTTTGCCCCAGATGAAGGCCCAACTTCTGTGAGAAGGAACGTACCAGTGCCTGCCAGGCTCCTGTCAGATCTGGGTCATGAGGTCTAGCAGCAGTGCTCGTGCCCCTGTGAGGGGGTGCCACTGCCTGGAAGTTTCCCTATATAGGGAATACTGCTGCTATTCCCAGAATGACCCCTCATGCCCAGGTTTCCTGGAGGAGGATGGCTGAGGTCTCACCAGCCAGACTTGTAGAACTGCCCGTTCAGTGAGCCCCTGGTCAACAGAAATAAACCTTCAGCAACACCAACCTTGGGAGCAAGTTCACTACCCTGAACGACTCCCACTGACAGCTTTGGCTCTCAGGTCTATGGGTTCAAATATTAGCCTTCAGCAAGGAACAGGTAAGACCAGAAATGTAATGCCCACAGCATAGAGAGCCCTTAGATGTTAATACACACGTGATGTGAACATGCTGACAGGGCCCTGCCTTTGTGTGGTTACTTCTTGCTTCCTCCCTCCCCAGTGAAGCAATTACAGTCAATCACCATGTGCCTCCCGACAGCCTGGTCCATCTGCCCGAGTTGCCCATGCACTGGGCATGTTTGGGGACTTTGTTGAGGTCCATCTGCAACCCCTAGCCCACACAGCAGCTCACTCTGTGACAGGAGCACTTTTACCGGCCAAACCTCGCACATCTCAGTCTGTGGTAGTGGCTGCAGCAAGGGCTCAGATGGCCGATATTTATTCCAATTATTCATGCGTTGGCAAGTCAATTTTGTGCCTTGTTAAGTAAATTACTCCTCTAACAGGATGGGTTTGTGTCTCTGGTGCACTAGCCTGGGGAAATAAAGAGCTTCCACTTTGCACATAATCATTCTGAACATTGACAGACGGCAGGAAAGACACAGCCCGTGTTTTCCAATCAGAAAGACACCCATCAGATTCTTTCTGATTAACCAGAATCAATAATCAAATGTATTAACAGGAGACACTAATGAAAACGGCCTCATTTTGGTTTGATTTTACAGGGGTGTCATTGGGAGCAAGTCATGAGAAGCCATTAGGTGACTGTGGTCTTCATAAAGAGCAAACATGATAGTTCCATCTTTAGAAATCACTGCCAGTCCCACTCACATGTTCCTTAATTAATATGAAGCTGGGACAACCCAAATCTCCTCTGAAGCCCACTGATTAGTATTTGTGGTGTATCTTTAGATCTGTAGATTAAAAGCTCCAGAATAAGACCTTGTTCTACTCTGTTATCAGTCAATCAAACGTCTAGAAACACACAGTGAAATTAAATCACTGGGAAAACCTTGATGCTTGCTCTCCCTTTTATTTTCCTTCATCCTTTAATTCTGTTTCTTTGATAAACTATTACATTTCAAGAGTGGTCTGTAATAGTCCTTGTGTAGCTACACATTACAGGACAGATTTACCCATCAGCTACCAGAGAGGACTCGCAGGCACCACTTGCCAGTGTTCTGAAGCAGGTTATCAGCTTCAGAGACTGATGCAAAGTGTGGGAGGAAGACAGAGACACACAGAGAAGGGAAACCTTCCTACACACACTCTTTATCAACCTGAGTAATCCCCTTAAGGCTGTTCAAATGAAGCCTCGAAGCCTGATGTACCTGATGTTGCAGGCAGACAGATAAGATACTCCTGCCTATAAAAAGAACTTCATGGCAACTGCAGGACTCGACAAAAGAGATTTCCTGATTCCAAGGCTCCACTCTAACCCTCTTATTGTCCTTCTACAAGAAAAAGGACTTGTTCATTATGTAGCACCTGCATTCCTCTAGAGCTGTGCAGCTAGGAAAAGAGACTGGGAAAGGAAAGGGTATGTGACCAGATTGTGGAACAGGGGCTGAGAAGAAAGAAACCAGAGTTTCAGAGCTCAGCAGTGAGTTTTCAATTCCTTCTAGCAAATTCTGCCTGAAAGTCCTGTGCCCAAACCAGTTCTGATTAGCACTCAGTGAGATTTAGAGCAGGTCTGCGCCAAGGCCAGCTGCCTACATTTGGATTTGTGACTAGCAGTGGCCACTGAACTAAAATACATGCTGGAATTAGGAGAAGGGACTAATGACCACGATTTTTTCATGTGTAGCTGATGTGCCCTGCCGGTCTCGTGGCTATTTCTGTAGTTAAGATGTCAGGCCAGGAAGAGCTAATGAGCCAGATTTATTGCAGGACTGGCCAGAAGTGCTTCATCCTAAACCTTGGAGGAGCAGGAACTGGCTTTCAATGGTTTGTTAAGTGGTAAAATGTTTCTTCCTGCATCTATTTAACTATTTTATGCATTTTAGAATTAATTAGAGTGGGGGGGAACACCCAACATATAAAAACCACAAGTATTCCATACAGAACTTGGATCCCAGGCTGAAAAGAACAGATGGGGTTAAACACTAGAGGAAGAGGATTTTAAACAAGCATATTACTGTATAAATTAGAGTTTGCTGTATAAATTTACAAGAGTTCTGGAGAAAAACCTGTGTATGATCACTTAATTAAATACTTCATCATAACAAAGGGAGATGTGACTGTGCAGTAATGCCCACTGATTAAATTTCCACACGCTGCTCTAAAACACAGGAGGGCAAAAGAGCTGTGAGAGCTGCAGTTTTGTTTTGTCTTTTTCTCTTTAATGTTAGAAAGTTTGGAACAAATAAAAGCAGGATTTTAAAAAGAGAAGTATGAGTTGTTCTTTGGAAAGATGTAGTGCCAACATTTCTTTGTAATAATACCAAGGCAGTAAAATTTTAGGATATAATAATGGAACTTTAGTGATAGGACAAGAGGGAAGGTTTTAAGCTAAAAGAGGGGAGACTGAGATGAGATCTGAGGCAGAAATCCCTCCCTGTGAGGGGACTGAGGCCCTGGAGCAGGTTGCCCAGGGAGGCTGTGGCTGCTCCATCATCCCTGGCAGAGTCCAAGGGCAGGTTGGATGGGGCTGTGGGCAGCCTGGTCTGGTGAGAGGTGTCGCTGCCCATGGCAGGGGCTTGGGGCTGAGTGAGCTTTGAGCTCCCTCTCAACCAAACCAGTCTGATTCTGTGGATACAGAGCAGTCAGACATGAAGCAATGAATCATCATCCACGGACAAGGCAGTTTCCTCAGACAAGTACTGTGATTTTTCAGGAGACCAGGATCCTTCATTTAATAGAGCCCTGTCTGCTATCACCAATGTTAACAGCCACCGGCGTTTGGAAAGGCCAAACAGCACGATGTGGGTGGAAGCTTTTTCCACACGGCCAGCCAGCCCCTACCTCTCCCTGAGCCCCTTCCTCTGTGAGCCCACAGTCCCGCCCCGAGATTCATCTTGCACCTTCCTATCTTCCTGCAGAACATCCTCCCCAAAGCCGCATGCTGCTCGATTTGTGAGTTTTCCTGAGATGATCTGCAGCAACCCCTGAGGATAGAGAGGTTAAAGGAGTAGCTGGCACAGCAGGCGGTGGAACGCAGCGGCACAGAGTATTTTATCGCTGCCTATTCCAGCAAGGCACACACCAAAAATCATGTTTCCCTGGCCCCAGCCCTCTTCCAAGAAACGGATAATCACTGCTGCTGATTCAATGCCCAAGAGGGCTCCTTCAGAGAAGAAAATTGCTGCAGCATTCACCGTATTCATCAAATACTGCTGCTGCTCTCTAGAGGAACAAGAAGATCCATTACCAAAGGAGAAATAGATTCAGCATCACCTCATGGTAGCTAGAGCAATAAATTTTTATTTTAAAGCAATGTCTTCTTTTGCTCAGGACCCAGAGAGGGAAAAAAAGAGAGAGAGCAAGAGAGAGAATAGCGTGGCTTGAGCAGCAGAGGAAAGTGAGCTCTCTCCAGCAGTTTCACTGCAGGGGACGAGGAAAGTGGGAAGTTCACAGGGAGGAGCAGGTGCTGCAGAATTGACTCAGCAGTTTGACTGCGGCAAACTGGAGCACTAGGGCTGTCTCTCTCCAAAAGCTGCTGGAGAGACCCTGCAGCCATGGCAGGCCCCTTCCCACCAAGAGCTGCTCTCCGTCTGCCCCAAAATCTCCCTGCAAATAACTGCAGGAGCCACAGCTCCCTCCACATGGGCTTTCCCAAGCACACATGGAGGCCCTTCCCTAGAGTTTAGCTCCAGCAAAGCTGCCTCACTCCCACCTTCCCACTGCAATCCAGAGAGACCAACATGCTCCAGCAGCTGCAGAAACGCTGTTAACTCCCACTCTGCCACATTCACCTCCTACTCAGCACTGGGAGCAGCAGAGCAGCTGATTCCTCCTCCTCTCCCACACCCCACAAGATTCTCACCTAGCTATAGGCTGTGGACTTGAGTAACTCTTCTAGCACAGAAAAGGGTGAAAAAAAGACCAAAATGTTCTGCTTGCCCAGTCCCACAAGAGGGAAGCTGCTCTCCTACGTGATGCACAGGGGGAAGGAACTGAAGGATCATGGAATACATTGGGTTGGAAGGGACCTTCAAAGTTCCTCCAGTCTACCCCCTCTGTGGTGAGCAGGGTCACCTCCAACTCGAGCAGGTTGCCCCCACAGCCTGACCTTGAATGGCTCCAGGGATGGGGCCACCACCACCTCTCTGGGCAGCCTGTTCCAGGGATCCCCCACCCTCAGTCTCGTGCTTTGTTTCGACAGTCACCCAGGAGTTGCTCAAAGTGCAAGGGCAGGCAGTGAACTAGCTGCCCTCACGCTGACCAGTGGGAAACTGGGTTCTTCCCACTGCAGGACGGAGCCCAGTGTGGGAGAAGCATTTGCTGTCCACCAGCACCGTCTTGCGAAGGCTGTAGGGAAGCAAGGAAGCATTAGTTCATGTTCTGCCAGTTTGCCTCGACTTCCTGTTTCCATCCTACCATTCTGTTCCTCATTTAACACCTTCCTCTTGAATGCTGCTGCTTTTTTTCAGACCAGCAAAAGGACTTTTTTCTCTCCACCCCAAGGTTTTCCTGACTCCTTCTCTCAGAACATTCTGGGGGAGAAAAAAACCTGCCCGCAAAGGAAATTGTCCTGATCCCAGGGCCACTCCAATCATCTTACACTGCTGGCGCATCACTGACTATTCGGGGGTGACTTTTACGTGGTATAAACCTCAAAGAGCAGCTCCTGGGCTGAGGTCTGGGGGTGACAACACTTCTGAAACCTTGCTAACTCTGTGAAAGCTGGGGCAAAGCCAGTGCTGCTGCTGAATGGGAAAGGGGATGCTTGCTCTCCCCGACTGCTTGCAGCAGTTGGGCTTCTGGCCAAAGGGATACGGTAGCTCCTCCTTTATGCGGGACTCTCCTTCTCCCTCCCTCCCTTCTCCTCTCTCTTTCTAAGTTGGTGCAGTGCTGAAATTTTGCCAGACTGGCTGCAGAAGCAGCGGCTTCCCAGAGGGAGGAGGGAAGAGGCAGAGTGAGTAATATTCTCCCTGAGCTCCTCTTGAAAGCAGCTACTCACACAGTCCCTTCTCCCTTCCCCTCTCTGCTTATAGTGGCCCCTACCAATCCATAAACTACGAGAACAGGGTCTGGCCATCCCATCCACGCAGTGACAAGCAGAGGACTCTGCCAAGGGCTGAAGCAAGAGGGTTTGATCTCTCTTTCACCGTTTGCAAAGGGCAAATTCCCCCTTTGCCCTGTCCCATCTCTCACTGAGGACCCACAGAGAAACTCTGCTGAAGTTTTTCCTTCGGGCTGCACCTGCCTCATGCAGGCAGATTCGATCTCCTTCCCTGAAAAGTCAAAAATCTCCTTTCTGTGTCCCTTGTTCCCCTAAATTGCAATTCCATGGGGTAAATTCCTAGGAGGAGTGTGGGGGGAGCACTAGGCTCCAGCAGCCTTCCCCTGAGGAACTGCAAATCCAGGATTAATCTTTCCTACAGCTTTTCCCTTCCTGCCGTGTCTGCTGAAGGATGCTCTGAGGCATGGCAAGCTCCCTGAAGGAATGATTTAGGTCAGATTATATGGAGAGTAACTCTGCCCCTCTTGGCGAGCCCTAGATGCAGTCTTGGCTAGTCTAACTGAGATCTGCAGTGCGTCGGGGTTTTTCTGTCTCTGAACATTGCAGCAGGCACTGAACTCCTGTCTTACAGGTTGCTCCTGTCTTACTCATTAGGCTGCTTTACTATGAGGAGTAACTCCTCCCTGCTCTTTCCTCCCCCTCATCTGTCCCACACACTTGCACTTGGAGGGGAGAGCCCAAAAAAGCACCTACACCCCCCTGACTGTGCTGTGCCTACAAAGAAAGGCGTTGGCTCCCCACTGGCTGAGCGGAGCTGCAGGAGCAGCTTCTGCAGGGCTGCAGCTGACGCAGCGGCTTTTATTCCTGCAGCAGATTCTGCAGACTCACAGCATCTCATCAGCTTTCTGAACATCTCACCTCCAGGCTTACTGATCTTAAACCCAACTGCAGATGTTACCAGACTTAAAGATCATATTAGTTACAGGAGTAACACAGGTTGTGCCTTTGCTCAGATTAAAGGAAACAAGCGCACCGCCAGGCTCACACAGCTCGTGAACGTGACAGAGGGAGCAGCCCAGACAGTTGCTTGTGTCCCTAGATGTGGATTCTACAATCCTAGAATAGTTTATGTTGGAAGGAAGCTCAGAGCTCACTCAGCCCCAACCACCTGCCAGGGGCAGCGACACCTCTCACCAGACCAGGCTGCCCACAGCCCCATCCAACCTGCCCTTGGACACTGCCAGGGATGATGGAGCAGCCACAGCCTCCCTGGGCAGCCTGCTCCAGGGCCTCAGTCCCCTCACAGGGAGGGATTTCTGCCTCAGATCTCAGCTCAATTTCCCTTCTTTTAGCTTGAACCCATCCTCGTTGCCCTATCCCTAGAGTCCTTCACAAAAAGTCCCTCTCCAGCTTTCCTGGAGCCCCTTTAGGTCCAGGAAGCTGCTCTAAGGCTTACCTGGAGTCTTCTCCTCTCCAGGCTGAACAGCCCCAACTCCCTCAGCCTATCCCCAGAGCAGAGGGGCTCCAGCCCTCTGATCATCCTTGTGGCCTCCTCTGGACTCACCCCAACAATTCCATGTCCTTCTTATACTGGGGACTCCAGAAGTGGATGCAGGATTCCAATTGAGGTCTCACTAAAGCAGAGCAGAAGAGGAGAATGAGCTCTCTTGCCATGCTGGTGACACTGGTGACACCTGCCAGGATAGAGTTGGGCCTTCTGGGCTGCCCTCACACACTCCAGCTCACATTGAGCTTCTCAGCTACCAACAGACCCTCATGCTCTTCTCTTCTGCTCAGGGCTGCAGAGGACAACTTTGTCTTTGCTACCTCCAGAAAACCACACACTGCAAATTCCTGTTGGGACCCACAAGTACAGAGGAAACACCCTGGGAATAGGATTAGACAGAGGGTGAAACTGTGAAAAGAGCTAGTGAATGTACAGTTAATGAACTAGAAAAATATGATTATGATGATTAAACTGACTGAAAAGAATCAGTACAGAATTATTCATGTAAACATTTTGCAAATGCTTAGGAGATGCCACAAAACCCAATTAAACCATGTCTGGAACAGCTAAATTTAGCTCAGCATCTCAGTTTTTACCACTAGTCCCAGGAAGGGTAGGAGAAAGAATAAGACAGGAGGAATTTTACAGGGGTGGGTATCATAAATAGACCGTGATCTACCGAAGCTCTGCCTTCTGGCATCAGCTGTGTTTTGGGTTTCATAACCATGGAAGGCGACGGCTGTCACACAACGTTAGAGCTGCTCACTCACAACAAAAGTCTGGCCAAAACCCCAAACCCTGAAACATGAAACCTCTTTATTATTTAGCAATGAAGAGACTACGAGATCTGCCCGTGACCCACAGTTTCGCTTCTCAGCTTTTCACTCTCCAAAGAGAACAAAATCCAGCAGCTGCTTTAAGGGCAGTGAAACCTGTGCGACTTGGTCTGTCTTGTGTGATTTGGTCTAGCTGGTCGTGCTCTGGCAGGGGGATTGGACTAGATGATCTTTTGAGATCCCTTCCAATCCCTAATGTTCTGTGATTCTGTGAACCATTTGATTTCTCTCAAAACCCTGCACCAGTGAAAAGAAAACTCAGCAGTTTGTTAGGATTATCAATTTCTCTTAGTAGTAGTATTAAGAAAACACTTGAACACCCACAGCTAACATCTGCCCTGATTGCCTCTCAGCCAGGCTGCATAATTCATCATTTAATCTGCACGTTGGAGTGGTGCAGAGCCATTTTCTGTCTAGGAGGAGCAGCAACAGAGATCAACCCCCTACAGACCTCTACAAACATTTCAGTGACGTTATAGTAGCGTAGAACCCGGCTGCGCTTCATATCCGATCCCACAGATGCCCAAATCTTTGGCTGCTGTCCATAAAACCCCAAATACCAGGATTCTGATGCACACAAGAAGATGTAGTGTAGGAAACAATGTGCACTGGCTGCAGAAGTTGAGTAATTTTATTCATCTACTGCAGAGCTGAGCAACCCCGCCCCGCGGCTGTGACATTTACCCAGTCACCACACTGCAGCACAACAGCCCGACACTTTTATTGCTCACTTTTCTTCTGTTTTATGGCCAGTGCTACACACCAGGCTATTAAATCGTGGGATGCTTCTATCTTGCTAAGAAATGCTTGCACATGGGTGTGGGGGAAGATTATCTACCTACTAATTCGCAGAGGGGGCTTTGTGTACTGCCCACATCAACTTTAGCGCTGCGTTTGCAGCAAGGACAGAAATCATTCAAAGGTTTAAGGAATGATTGGGTTATAACTGACCGCCTCAAGTGGTCACCAAGATTGTGTGATTAAAGGAAGAACATAGCCTGCTGATCAGGAATCCAGGCTGTGCTTAAGCTTCCTGAAGGCCACAAATGTAAGACCTCTCCAATATTTAACTGTCCACAAATCACAGAACCCCAGAGTGGGCTAGGAGGGAGCTCAGAGCACGACAGAAGAACACCACAGAAGGAGCAGCCCAGAGAGTTACTCATGTCCCTAGATGTTGTGGATCACAGCTCACAGCCCTCAAACAAAACTACTTTAACTACAGTTACTCCCACTGAGCATTGAAAACTTTGCAGCAGAATCACAGAATAGTTCGAGTTGGAAAAGACCTTCAAGATCTTTGAGTCCAACCATTAAACCCAACTGTCCCACTGCTAAACCAAGTCCCTAAGTTCCAATGGGAACAGGAATTGGGAAACATCGAAGATGGAAGCTACTACAACCACGTTGGACGAACATTTTAATCTGGTGAAAAATGTGAGCAGGGAAGAAAAGGGGGGAAAAATCCAACCTAAGAGCAACTCAGAAGAGGAAAAGTCCCATTCTCAAGGTTACAAGAGCAGCAAAGTAAAAACACAGACACTGATTCTATGGCTCTTCCTCCAACCCTGGCAGGTTACGCTACGTGTCACCTGTAGCCTCTCAGCTGCTCTACAAGGTACCGTAAAATCCGACAGATTCCACTCAATCTAGTGTAAACTGGTTATCGTCATCATTAAGACTGATGAGTTAATACTAATACAAGAGTAAGAGTTGTGTTCTCTACCTCACCACAGCCTGGGGCGGGGGGTGGAGAAGGGGGAAGAGAATCTCTGTGGCAATTCATCAGAAGCCGATTCAGCCCAGAACTGTCACAGTTACTCTCCTGTGGTTTACGGCACCATAAAACACCACTCTTCAGGTGGCAGCTTTAAGACGGGTGAGATCATTCACAAGGGGACAAAAGGGAAAGATGAAGCTCAGATGGTCAGGGGCAGGTCTTTGGTGAAGCCTACAGCCCAGTGCCAACAAACACCAGCTACTGATGCAGCCCTTAGTCTCTCAAGTCTGACTCCTGACTTCTCACATCCATCCAAAACGAAGAGACTTTGCAAATGAGAAATGATCTCTGAGTGGGCTTTTTTAAACGGTGCGCGTTGCTGCGCAGCTGGCAGGGGAGTTCTGTGTGTCCAAGAACATCGTTGTTTATGCTTAATTGCTGGAATCAGCCAAAAGCAGGACATCTATCTAATTGATTCTGTGAGCTAAGAACTAACCTTGAACTGCAAGGAGGAAATCTGCCATCAGATTTGGTGGCCTAGTTTGGAGTCCTGCTCCAAAGAGTAAACAAAACTAATGAATCTTCTAATTAAGCATTCATTGATATTGCTCAGAGGAAAGGAGTGGCTGGCTGTTTCCTCCAGTTTCTGCAATCAGGAGAGAGAGAACAAACTCAAAGGGAGCAAATTAATGTTACTGTGTAAGCGATAATGAAATAATGAAAGCTGCTCAGGCACTTACTATATCTGGCACAAACAAAGCACTAGCTTCAAAAGAAAGAAATTAAATACCTATTAGCATTTCTTCTCTGTCTTCCAGATCCTGCATTTCAGTCCTTGCAGACAAAATTCCACCTGGACTTTGTGTGGTTTCATATTAAATGCTTTGTTGTCTCATATTAAAAAGGCTGTTTAGAATCTAGGAAGCAGGTTTCCTAAAATCTAAGATCTGTTCTAATTCATGAAAGAAAAAAATGTCTCAGGATTAAGAGAATCCAAGTAGAACACTGGGGAAGGAACTTGCTCCATCATACTTGACTATATACCCAGCACAATGTCTTGCTGGTGTTGGTACCACGCACAGATCAGCTCTCTACCTTCTCATTTCATATTGTGGATGTTGTACACTGGAGTTTTCAACAGCTCAAGTTCAAACCAAGTGGGCACATCTCTTGGTTTAAACTCAAACCCATAGCTGCTTCTTTCCTCTGAGCAGTACCAACAAATGCTTAATTAGAAGATTCATTAGCTTTCTTTACTCTTTGGAGCAGGACTCCAAAACTAGGCCACCAAATCTGATGGCAGATTACTCCTTGCAGTTTCACAATTAGTTCTTAGCTCTCAGAATCACTTAACTAAATGTTCTGGTTTTGGGTGATCCCAGCAATTAATGCTGAAATGCAACCAGGAGCAGGCAAAGAGGACCTCACACTACCACTAACCCCAACCACTACCTGTTACCCCAAAAATAAAAAGGCAAATCCCACTAGATTTCAATGCCCAAGCGTTTTGCAGCACAGAGGAACTTCTTGGTCCTCAGTGAGGCCTTAGATCTAAACCAACAGAACTGGTCTAAGGCCAGAGCTTAAACCAGTTCCTGCCTATCACCTGAGTACTGCTACTTCTGTACCATTCACCATGAGAACTTGCATTGTTTAGGTCAGCCTAAAGCTGGGGGAGGTTTTCAGGGAGCAAACCTGTCCATGAGACCCTTCTGCCAAAAGTCTGTTAGATGAAACCATGAGACTCACGCCTCACTAAACCAGCAGGGGAGCAGGTTTAGCTTCAGCAGATGGAGTGAGACATAACACTCAGCTGTTGGGTGACTCAGCTCATCTCCAGTGACTGCCTGACAGCTTTTTGCAAGTGGTGGTAAACAAAGATGAGACGATTCATTCTAGTTGGAAGATTGTCTTGATCCTCTTCGTCTGTTCACTACTTCAATGATTTTTCTAACAATAATCTATCGAGAGGAATGATTATGTTCTGCATTATGGCAAAAAGCAACAAAGGGAATGAGGAAATAGGAGCTGGCACAACCCTGCACCTGAAAATCCAGGTTTCTGAAGTCGGAAGCCTTCCGTAGTAGCTTTATTCTGCCTATAGTAACAAAGCCTCATCCTTACCTCTGAGTCACACTGCAACCCAGCACTGCAGGGCTGTCTGCAGACACGCTTGCCCGGCTTCCTGGCACATGCTGCTGGCACAGAGGAAGAGGTTTTCCACTCACTTTTCCTCTCTAGAAAAACAGAATGTTAACAGCCTACAGTTACAAAGCTGATTTTCCTGGGCTACAAAGTGGACTTAATTTAGGCAGCCGAGATATATTTCTTTATTAACACATGCCATAATAACTGATATCATTAATAATTCAGTCTGATGCTCAGAGTGAGTGTAGGGGTGATTAGCATACATCCATTGGCATGAAATCAGGTAGCCAGTTCCCATTAGTCAAGTATCTCATCACACTTTGCCTCTAGAAACTCAGTGAATCTGTGACCAAGCCCGCTCAGACTCTTCCCATCTGCTGTAACGACTGTATTGCTCCTTTGTTCCCTAGGTGCTCTGCAAGCTACACGAGCTTCTCCTGTTGGGCTAAAGTCAAAAGCTGAAAGTTCTTAGCATATGAAGCTCTACCTGTGCTGCTGTACTTGGTATCTTCAGTGCCTGAATAATGCATAGCTGTTCTACCACGCATGAACACAACTGCTACTAAAATTTAAATCACAATTTCTGAATTAAATGTTGAGCTAGAAGCCTCCCTGGCAGTGCTTGTACAGCGAGAGCAATTCCTCTCTTCTTCAGACTAAAACCTCTCATCAGCCTTACTGTGACGCAGTGACACCAAAGCCTTTACTAGCTCTTAGTACAGCTCATTCACCCAGCACGAGCTCACGTGAGGCTGCAGCTCTGTGTTGTGCAGTAGGCCATTGCCCTTCACAGCTTAACATCCTTCACACCCCTGAAACCTGTGGAAATGATACCACACAACAGCTAATACTCTGTTTCGGAGGGAAACAGGAGGAAACATAATTAAATCAAACCCACTCTACCTTGGGTAGATGCCTGGTGTTCAGCAACCACAGCCTTGTGCCAGAAATACCCCAGTGCCACTGCAATTAGCGACAGGCTTACAGATTAATTTATGCATGTTGCTAAGTGTTTGCCCTTTCTTTGAGAAGCAAGTGAGCATTTCTGGTAGCTCTCTCTTAATAAAACTTCCCCAACCCGTATTTATTCCTTCCTTGACAAGAATGTGGTTTCTAATAAATTTCCCTTTCGACTCAGGGAGACAAATTGCCTTTTGGAGCATCCAGTGAAGTCTGTGCCTGACACAGTCCTGGTTTAATTCTAATCAATCTCTACTGCATAAATCCTGCTTTGTTTTAATCAGCCAGCAGTTAATAATCCAGGTCAGACGTAGGTGCAGTGCAGCTGCCCAGAAGTAGTCTCTGTCACAGCCAGATTAGGGAAGGATTCCATCCTTACGGTCCTAGTCTCAGACTGATTTGCCTCTAGAGAAGTTAAAGCAAAGCTTCACAACTAGATCTCAACTAGGACTGTGATCCACATCCTGTATGTGGCTTCTCACTCAGGTAATTACCTGCTCTTTAGGATCCACTTGCATAAAGGACTGGGGAGGACAGCAGGAACTTGAAGACCACCCACACTTCGTGAAAACTGTGAGGAAAAAACACACTATTGAAGGTAAAATCCGCAACTGAAGGGCAAAAATTGTCTTTTGGCATGTGGGCTGGGGGTTTGAGGTGCAGTGAGGACTGTGCACCCCAACTCCACCGAGATCCCGGCCCTCCCTGAGAACTCAGCCACAAAGTGGGGCTGGCAACCACCTCCACCTTCTGCCAGTGGTTTGTGGGGAGGAGGGCCCAGAGAAGGGTAACAAGGTTGGGGAAGGGCCTGGAGAGAACAAACCTGGAGAGGAGTGGCTGTGGGAGCTGGGCCTGGTCAACCTGAAGAGGAGGAGGCTGAGGGGAGATTTTCTTGCTGTCTTCAGCTACCTGCCAGGAGGGTGTAGAGAAGTGGGAGTTGGTCTCTTCTCCCAAGGAACAAGGGATAGGACAAGAGGAAACGGCCTCAGGCTGCCCCAGAGGAAGTTAAGGTTGGCCCTGAGGAAGGCCCAAGGAACAAGGGATAGGACAAGAGGAAACGGCCTCAGGCTGCCCCAGAGGACGTTAAGGTTGGCCCTGAGGAAGGCCCTTGTTCCTGGGAAGGGTCCTCAGGCCTTGGAACAGGCTGCCCAGGGAGGGGGTTGAATCGCCATCTCTGGCCGTGTTTCAGGGCTTTCAGGGACAGGGTTTAGGGTGGGTTGGGACAGCCGGGTTCAGGGTTGGACTCGATGGGCTTGAAGGGCTTTTCTAACCTGAAGGATTCGTGAAGCAGAGGGCGGGAACGGGGAGGCTGCAGGGGAACAGCAGGTGGGGTGAGGGAGGCCTGAGGGGAGCTGGCGCTGGGGCAGACTCGGAGGAGACCCAGGCCGGGTCCCAGATGTCCCTCAAGGGGGTCCGGCCCAGCACAAGCGAACGGCGAACCCCGAACCCCGACCCGCCCGCGGCTCTGACGGCTCCTCCGCGCGGCGGCGGCTCCTCCCAGTTCCCGCCCAGCGGCCGCTCCCGCCCTCCCTCCCTGCCCATAAATAGGGCTCAGGCGGGCGGCTCCGACCCGCAGAGGCTCCGCTGTCCCCATTGCCGCGCAGCCATGAGCTCCTACGGCTACGAGCCGTTCTTCACCTCGTACAAGCGGCGCTTCGCCGACAGCCCGCGGCTCCATGTCTCGTCGATGCGGAGCAGCAGCGGCGGCTTCGGCTCGTCCCGCTCGGCCTATTCCAGCCTCTCGGCTCCGGTCTCCTCGGTGTCGGTCCGGCGCAGCTACGCGGCTTCCAGCGCCTCGGGCTCCCTCCTGCACTCGGTGGACAGTCTCGACCTGAGCCAGGTCGCGGCCATCAGCAACGACCTCAAGTCCATCCGCAGCCAGGAGCGGGCGCAGCTGCAGGACCTCAACGACCGCTTCGCCTGCTTCATCGAGCGCGTCCATGAGCTGGAGCAGCAGAACAAGGTGCTGGAGGCCGAGCTGCTGGTGCTGCGGCAGAAACACGCCGAGCCCTCCCGCTTCCGAGCCCTCTACGAGCAGGAGATCCGCGAGCTGCGCTTGGCCGCCGAGGAGGCGGCTGGCGAGAAGCAGGCGCTGCAGGGCGAGCGGGAGAGCCTGGAGGAGACGCTGCGGGGGCTGCAGGCTCGCTACGAGGAGGAGGTGCTGAGCCGGGAGGACGCCGAGGCGCGGCTGCTGGAGGTGCGCAAGGGCGCGGACGAGGCTGCGCTGGCGCGGGCCGAGCTGGAGAAGCGGGTGGACAGTCTGCTGGACGAGCTGGCCTTCCTCAAGAAGGTGCACGAGGAGGAGCTGGCCGAGCTGCAGGCGCAGATCCAGTACGCGCACCTCTCCGTCGAGATGGACGTGTCGGCCAAGCCCGACCTGTCGGCCGCGCTGCGGGACATCCGCGCCCAGTACGAGAAGCTGGCGGCCCGCAACATGCAGAACGCCGAGGAGTGGTTCCGCAGCCGCTTCACGGTGCTCAGCGAGAGCGCGGCCAAGAACACCGACGCCGTCCGCGCCGCCAAGGACGAGGTGTCCGAGAGCCGCCGCCTGCTCAAGGCCAAGACGCTGGAGATCGAGGCCACCCGCGGCATGAACGAGGCGCTGGAGAAGCAGCTGCAGGAGCTGGAGGAGAAGCAGAGCGCGGACNTTGTAGCCTCTGTATGAGTGTATACAGTATGCTTCATGTAATCCCTACACAATAAATCCTTAGGCATATAATAGTTATAAAATATATATTTATATATATAATAGTTATAAAATAAGATAGACAGCTGCAGTGCCTCGGACACCCTCTGAATACCTCCATACAGCATGTGTCACACATCCTCGGCAGGATAAATCCTTTATCATTGTAAAAGCAGATACCCTTAAGCTAAAGTAGGCAGAGTCAAAAAAGAAATGATTCACTAATTTCATGTGGGCTTTAGTCCTTGGATAGCGTGAAATTCACTAGCGTGAAACTAGTGTTAAATAGTGATGGGGTAATAAGGTGTAGATAGAGGTGGGAAAACACTGCCAGGAAAGATGGGATCTGATAAAGGAATAATGGAATTAGTAATTCAACCAAAAATTGTTGTTCCCCCCCATTTTTTTTTGCCTGAGTGTGAACTTGGAGCTGTTTGTTTTCTCGCTCTACTAGAGTGAGATTAAATCAGTAGGACTGGAGAGGTTCCTTGCAAGGGTTTGATGCCAGACATGGGAGAACTCAGAATTTTATGCTGTCAATGTTGTTCCTTCCGACAGGATACAATCAACAAATTAGAGAACGAGCTGAGAACCACAAAGAGCGAAATGGCCCGGTACTTGAAGGAGTATCAAGATCTGCTCAATGTGAAAATGGCCCTGGACATCGAAATTGCAGCATATCGGTATGATTGGGGTGGGGGGGATGGCTTGCTAAATCAGAGCTTGATTGAGGCTCTTCTTTCCTTCTCAAGAGACATGGTTTTATTTATCATTCTTCCAGCAGGTATTTTTATAGATTCAGAGTTTAATCAGGTCTTCCCCGTTGTCTCACAGTGGGAAGCAGCAGTGCTTCTCAGGTGAAAAGATTTGCTTAAAGCAAGATGTTGGGTGAGTACGATAGCACTTGTGTGCGTGCACAGAACACTTAGCTCTTCATCCTTGCAGCTCAAGCCTCCACAGCTCAAACTACCCTTTCTGGCCTTTCCTTCTGACTCGCCTGCACAGCAGACATTTTCCAGCAGAATTCTGCTAAATAACAGTTAATTCCAGATGGAAATGGCTAAAACAAGAATTTCTCTGAATGCCACCAGGGGGAATAGTGAGAAGGTGGCTGTGAACCTCCTCTTGTAGCTGCTTACAGCATCAAACTGGTCTGTGTGAGGCTTTCTGCTATGGAAATGCAGCTGCTGTAGCGACTAATTACAGACTTTTCCCCATTATTATTTCTCCCCATTATTATGGGCAGGTTTTTCACTCTTCAGGGTGTAGTCTAGGGCTTGCGACGCTCTCCTGGTTGGCAGCTGAATCTGCTAATTGCTGCTGCAGCAGCAAAAGGACATAAGCCCTGCTTTTGTTTTCTGCTAGGAAACTGCTGGAAGGGGAAGAGACCCGGCTCAGTTTCACCAGTGTTGGAAGCATCACCAGTGGCTACACCCAGACTGCCCCGACGTTTGGCAGGTCTGCCTACAGCGGTCTCCAGTCCAGCTCCTACCTGATGACAACCCGTACCTTCCCCACGTACTATTCCAGTCACGTCCAGGAAGAGCAGATTGAAATAGAAGAAACAATTGAGGCTGCTAAAGCAGGAGAAGCCAAGGCAGCCCCTGGAGAGGAAGGTGAGGAAGAAGAGAAAGAGGAAGGCGAGGAAGAAGCAGGAGGTGAAGAAGCTGAGGAGGAGGAGGAAGGTACTTAATATTACTTGTAAATCCCTTTCTTGCTTCAGAGGGTAGAACTTCCAAATCCTGATGATCCTAAGACTAATCAGACCTCACTAATTGTCTGCTCACATGAGCAGAGGATCGTGGGCTTAAGCACAGAGCACTTCAGCAGGGAAACCTGAGTATAGGAAGGAAGATAAATGTCCAGTATTGGGCAGATCTGTGCAATGTTCTCTTCATACAGCAGCACAAACCCTGCTTCATAGAGGAGGAGCAAGGACATCCTGATCCAAATCTTAGTTCCCAGAGAACATCCTATGATATAAAGGAGACGTCAGCTGATGTCTGTGGGTGTCACTTGGCTCAGTGGGTGGCAAAAGCTCTTCTGTGAGGTTTTCCTGCTCAGCCAAAGTCAATGATGAGGCAGCAAGCCTTGCCCAGCTCACACTTTAAATAAAATATAAAAGCAGTGATAGCCAGAGCTGCTTTTCCCAGCTGCAGTTTGCGTAGTTCTGAGGGGGCAGGTTTCACCCAAATCTATCCAAATAGCATAATTACCATTTGAGGGGTTTATTAGTGTAAGGATTAATTATAATGATGCTATATAGCTACTAAAGAGCCAGTTGGTGGCCAGATTCCTGTTTGAACTCCAGACTTTGGATGAGGCTTAAAGCAGTGAGGCCACAGCCAGTGTTTTTCAAGGTCATCCTTTTAAAAGGATGAGTTGATTGGGTCATTTTGTTCTTCTTCCTTGCAAATCCTAGATAAATGACTCTGCTTCTGTGCAAGTGATGGTGGCAGCCCCATCGAGGTGTAGCAGGCTGTGTGTGAGGCTGAAGGGTGTGGGTAGGGTGGATGAGGAGCAGCACGTGGATGTGAAATTTCTCCTTTGTTTTTCCAAGGTGCTAAGGAAGAATCTGAAGAAGGCAAAGAGGGTGAGGAAGAGGAAGGAGAAGGGGAAGAAACAGCAGCTGAAGAAGGGGAGGAGGCTCAGGAAACTGCTGAGGAAACTGCTGAGGAGGAGAAGGAAGAGAAAGAAGCGAAAGAAGCAGCAGGGAAGGAAGAGAGTGAAGTGAAGAAGAAGGCTTGATTTTTCTTGAGCAGGCTGGCTTTCTCATCGACGGTTGACTGAGCTAAAATTGCAGTCTCACCTATTTAATTTGTGACCACTGAGGTTTAAAGTTAATGATGTGTGATGTTTCTCTCTGTGCAGAGTATCAGTATGCTTGCAGAGCACCCACTGGCTTGCTCCCTGAATGCCGCATGGTCTGACACGTATGAATTCAGGGGTTTTGTCTTCTCTTGGGTGAATTCATGAATTTAAAACGGGGGGAAAAAACAAAAGGGAATGAGAGTTACCTTTAACTTGCATTTAAAATACTCATGGAAACCTTGGGTGGGTAACATAATGGAGGCTTCAATAAGTTTGTGCAATACAGCTAGTCAATAAAGTTGCAGAAGTGCTTACACAGTGATGCTCTGTGTGTGTGTCGTGTGTCACTGGTGTGCTTGGGAGGTTCATAATGAGGGGTGTCATGCTCATCTTTCAAGCCTGGGTAATGGGATATGGGGCACTGGTTTCTGTCCCAGTTGCTAAGCTTGGGGCACTATGAATTGCTTGATGCAGCTGTGGAATTTCACGTGGAAGTGCTGGTATGAGGACACTGGTGTTGGAATGGGCTGTGATGGGTCTTGCTGGGCTGCTGTGTGTGCACACACTCCCTTTTAAATATAAAACCAGAAGCAAAATGCAAGTGTTAAACATCAGTGGGAAGCTGTTTAAATGTGACAGAGCAGTGATGAAGGGGGAGAATGACTGGATGTATGTAGCTGAGGAAAAGAAAAAGCAGAGGGGCAACGCGGAGCGGAGCAGCGGCTGCGAGTTTAATGAGCTGCCTTTCCAGTTCATCCACTGTGGATTGAAGAGGCTTTTTTCTGCTGAGAAAGGATCAGGAAGGACACTTTAAAGGTTTGAATATGAGCTAAAGCAAGGCCTAATCTATGATCGGGCACGGAAATGGGAACAGCTCAAACAGCAGTGAAGCCTGGAGAGTCTGATAGCGGTCCTCTGGCCGGAGCCTGTTTGCTTTCAATTAGCTCAGGTCAATGCACAACATTAACCTTGTGCTGAGGGCAAGTACCAGCCTAATGCAAATCAAACAGTTCTAAAGTAGCCAACTCCCTGCTCAAATGGGTGCTCCATGGCTGCACTGAAACTTCGCCCAGTTCGCCCAGTCACACAGCTGGGTGGGCTTTTGTGTAGGGTCAGGGGGACGTTGGCTTCAGGGTACCTGTTGGTTCTCCTCAGTGGGGACATCCAGCAAGTGTCTTTTATACAGATTTTAGGGGTGTTTTGAAAGCCTTTTCCCTTTCAGTGTGAGTGAGTTAGAAGATGGATGAGGTAAGCACTTAATTCTTTCCTTTGAAAGAAGGAAAACAGCAGAAGCAGCTTTGGAGAAACCATTCAGGAAGCAGATGCTGTGTTTGTGTGGAATGGTTCCAGTAACCTCTGTTCAGGCAGTTCCAGTATCACTTCCAAATGCTTCATTCCTTCCCCCTCTCTTAATTTCTTGGCGTTTAGGATGCTCTTGATCTGTCTGTTAGGAGACAGTCATGTTCCTGTAGAACAAAAAGCCCATCAAGCACCAGAGCAGAGCTTGTCCCATCAAGTCACTGCTCTGCAGATGCTGTGTACTGAAACCTCTGCCCCATCCCGCCTCTCTCCAAGCAGTCGGCTCCTTTTAACTTTTCCAAACCCAACTGTTTCCTCTTTCATGTCTTTTTTTGCAAATAAACTCCTTTGTCAGGTCCCTTTCACTCCCGGGAGCCCACGCAGTTTGCAGCTCTCTCAGGTGCTGCAGCCAGGCTGTTGGGGGGATGCTCTGAAGCCGGCGTGTCGAGAGAGCAGCAAACACCTTCCTCCTCGCAGCGTCTCTCGGTCTGACCCCCCTAAGCCCGATGTGATTTTTAATTTAGTGCAGCTAGAGGAGAGAGACTTGGACTCTGCTGGAGCTGCCCGAGTCGCAGGCGATGAACTGCGGCGAGCCGCGGTCACCATCCAGCCCGCTTTGTCACCCCCAGCCCTGCTAAGGTGAACTGGTGAGAGGGAGGACGGGGACGCCTGTGGGTGTTGCTGTGCCCAGATGAGCTCGGGGTTGTGGGGGTCCTACTAGCAACCCCCAAGTTTTACCTTTGAGGATCCAGGAGCCGGCTTTGACGCAATGCAGCAGAGACAGGCAGAGGGAGACACGAGGGCAACTTCAACCCGAGTTGCGGCTGCACGTGAAGCCACGAGCCTGCCCCTGAGTTTTCTCTCGCTGTTTGAGCAGATGGGGTTGGCATCGAGCTGAGATCTCACAGGGAAGACGAGTACATGGAGGTCCTCTTGAGATGCCCAGACACACACAATCCCCTTCCCCTCAGCAACTTGCACAGGTAGAGCATCCAGGTCTAGGAAATCACCTTCTAGTGACTAACTAACTGATAATTGACTGCTTTCTGCCTTCCCAGACCAGTCCAGGGTAGTTCCATCCTGAGCAGAGCACGGAGGAAGCCCACACGTGAACGGGGAAGGCACAGACCTGGATGCCTGGAGAAGATTCTGGTGCCTGACTCAGCTCCTGGCAAATGCAACCTATTTGTGTTCTGCAAGAGGTCCAAGCTTGCTCCTGCCTGGAATTCATCCCGGGATGCTGACAACCTCTCAGTGGTAGCACCTCCACAGCCCAGTGTGGTAAAAAGATGCTGGTGTAGAGCCCTCCAGCCCCTGGGCTCACACAGGCTCTGACAGCCCACCTCAAAGGAGGTGCAGACATCGTCACTCATTTAATAAATCCATCTAATTAATGTTTTTCTCTTTCTGGAGCCTTTTGTATTGATTAACGAACTCGTGTGTCACAGCGTAATTAACGCCCTCGCTGGTTGTGCACAGTCTGAAGACATAATTGGTGCACAACGGGCAACTAGCCTGCAATTTCTGCATCTCTGCCCTGGAATTACGCTCTCTTCCGAAACTCTTTGATTGCAGATGTCAGCAGACAAAAACCTCTTGGCAACATTAAATGTTAAGCAGTTCTGATAGTTTTATAAATATTTAGGAGTGTGTTAACCAGCTGCTGATTTCTCTTAGGAGTCGCTGGAAACATTTGCAGTGGGAAATAGGCTAAACTCACCCATTTATTTAGTGTGTTAGAGCAGAGCCAGGGAAAGGCAGCTCTGGGTAGGGACTGAGGCTGCAACGTGGTCTGGGGGGAATCAGAATCACCAGGGATTGGAAGGGACCTTGAAAGATCATCCAGTCCAATCCCCCTGCTAGAGGAGGGGCTGTTTTGACTCTTTCCATGCCAGCGGGTAGCCAGGGAGTTTGTCTTCCATGCAGGCTGTGCAGTGAGTTCCCACAACCATGGAGGAAGGTCGATGTGCCCTACAGCCTTCTCATGCGAAGAACATCAGTCCTGCTGGTCTACGGGCAGAATCAAAATGGCCCAAATAATCATTTCTGGGTCCTTGTAGCTGTATCCCACCAGAATTGGGAGGATTCTCCTGGTGGAGTCTCCTCTGGAGATATTTAAAACCCACCTGGCCATGTTCCTGTGTGACTGGATCTAGGGGATCCTGCTGTGGCAGGGGGACTGGGCTGGATGATCTGTTGAGGTCCCTTCCAACCCCTGATGATCTGGGATTGGACTGGATGGTCTTTTGAGGCCCCTTCCAACCCCTGATGTTCCATGATTCTGGGATTGGACTGGATGGTCTTTTGAGGCCCTTTCCAACCCCTGACGTTCTGTGATTCTGAGGTTGGACTGGATGGTCTTTTGAGGTCCCTTCCAACCCCTGATGTTCTGTGATTCTGGGGTTGGACTGGATGGTCTTTCAAGGTCATTTCCAATCCCTGATGTTGTGTGATTCTGTGATTTGACTCAGTGGTCTTTTGAGGTCCCTCCCAACCCCTAATGTTCTGTGATTCTGATTTCAGAGCTGCCCATAGACTGAACCCAGCCTTGAAACCGTTGGCATCTCTTCGCCAGCTACGGGAGGTGAAGCAATGACAATGTTCATTTGCCTTTTGAAATGTGACAGAAAACCCCACAACATTAATCCCATAACAGACCTATTCAGTTCCCAAATTGGAGCTGGGGCCATCTTCTTTTCCCCTTATTTGCCTCTATTTTTGCTGTAGTGGGGTTTTCAAAGGCTCTTTAACCCACACAACAAAAGCCTTCCTGGAGTCTCCTTCACTGGAGACATTTAAGACCTACCTGGATGTGTTCCTGTGTGACTTGGTCTGGGGGATTCTGCTGTGGCAGGGGGATTGGACTGGATGGTCTTTTGAGGTCCCTCCCAATCCCTAATGACTATGACAGAGCACCAAGCCTCAGGGCAGGATCCCAGCTGGAAAGGAGTCACCACACAAGTCACATTTTCCATTTTGACCTTTATTGAGCAAGAACTGCTGTGACTTTTACATCAAACAACAAAAGGTTGCGCACTGTGCATGTCAACTAGGTTCTCCCATGAGCAAAAGTCCACCCTAATCGCACCAGTGAGGTAAACATAATCATTTATAAGTAGCTTTTTACCTTTTATTGGTTTTTTTAAGGCTAGGAGAGTTCTGGTTCTCATGAGTATTCTAGGACTGGTTCCTGTTCGGTTTTGGCTCAGTTGGTTCTTTGCATAATACATCTGAACTCTTTCCTCAGATCCGCCCCTCCAACAGCTCAGGAAATTCAAGAAGCTCCCTCTTTGCACATTTCATCTCATGCACTATTAGTAGTAATTTTTTTTACATGTTTTTTGTTTTAAGGTTCCCGAGCTCTGCGGAGGGAGCACATCCTGAGCCTGCATGCATCCCCCCCTCCCCTATATTGCACAAAGAAAGTAAAATACTGTGTGTCTGGAGCCTCCATGAGAGAACCCGTTCTGCTTTGAAGCCGTCACTCACATGCATTTTGCAGCTGTCGCATGGCTTAACCTTTTGCACCCACCCAAGCTCTTTGCTTCGTTTGTTCTACTTGACTGTAGCTACGGTTTCGCTTTATTCACTCTCTTTGATCTCCTTTACTACGGCGTGTGAAGTAACCTTCTCCACTTTCTTCGTGGACACTAGTTTCTCCTCGAAGCTCTCTTCATGCTCCTCTACCTTCTGAGTGACCGTCACCGACTTTGTGATGTAGGTGGTCGTACTGTCCCCACCTTCACCGGTGATCTTCTCGGCCTTCTTGGTCACTACGATCTTCTCACCCTTGTCGTCGATGGGGCTCACGTCTAGGCCGTTGGTGACGACTCCCTTGTCTTCCTCCCCAACCTCCTTCTCTTTGGATTCCTCCTCTTCCTTCTTCTCCTCCACCTCGCCGTTCACCGCGATGTCTTCTTTCCTGGACCCCTTCTCCAGCTCGGCGCTGACTTTTGTTACCTTCGTAACAGTGATGGTCTCCTCCACCACAGCTTTTCCATCTTTGACTGGGGACACCGGCTTCTCTGGAGAACGGGCTTTCTCTGGGGTCACTGGCTTCTCTGGAGAGCGGGCTTTCTCCGGGGTCACTGGCTTCTCTGGGGTCACCGGCTTCTCTGGAGAGCGGGGCTTTTCTGGGGTCACCGGCTTCTCTGGAGAGCGTGCCTTCTCCGGCGTCACCAGCTTCTCCGGTGTCGCCAGCTTCTCCAGGGTCACTGTTTTCTCGGGGCTCGCGGGCTTCTCTGGCGTTGCCGGCTTCTCTGGGGAGGTTACCTTTGGTGTGGCTGGCTTCTCTGGAGACGCAGCTTTCTCTTCCTCCTTGGCTGGTTTCTCAGCAGCTTTCTCCACCTTTTGTTCTTTTCCTGCTTCTGCAGCTGCTTCTTTCTGGGCAGCCTTGGCCGGCTCTGTTACAGGGGACTTTGGAGGGGATTTAGGGGGCGACTTTGAGGGAGGTGATTTGACCTTCTCTACCTTTGCTGCTGCTTCCTCAGCTTTGCCCTTGGCCTCAGCCTCTTCCCCTTCTTCAGCCTCCTCCCCTTCTTCCTTCTCCTCTATTTCTTCTTTTTCAGAACCTCCCTCTTCTGCAGCATCAGACTTTGCAGCTTCTTCCTCCTCCTCTCCTTCCTCTTCCTCCTTCTCTTCCTCAGGTGCTGCTTGTTCTGCAGCAGCCTTCTCAGCTTCTTCCTCTGCTCCCTCTTTTGCCTTTTCTTCCTCCTGTTCTTCTTGCTGGGCCTTGGCTGCCATTTCTTCTGCGATAGCTGCTAGGGCATCTTCCATCTCTGATTTTTCATCCTCCACCTTCGTCTCCTCGATGATTTCTTCTACAAACTTGTGCTGGACCTTGAGCTTTGGCGGTTCGATTTTTGTTTTCTGGATTTTGGTGGATGCTATTGTGACAGATGGTTGTCTGTGAGGAAAGATGGGCCCAGTAATGCTTCCAGAGAAGGCACTGAATCTGGTCTCCTCACCCTCCAGTAGCTTCCTAAGGGAATTGGGAAGAGGAAGGAGGTGAGCATAGGAAACCAACATAAGGGATGGGATTAGTAGCAGAGTATTTCTCTGTCAGCACGATGGAACCAGTTAGCATGTGGAACATGCTGGAGCTCATCAGCATAATCCCTCAGTTCAGCTTTCCCCTCGAATCAGCTCTTTTGCACAATTCCTACTCAGCAAACAGCTTGGAGCTTAGCTTGCAGGTGGCAGGTGAAGCACCTTGGGCTGGTCAGCAGAAATTCATCCTTCATGAGGACAAAAGCCAGCACAGAGTGCAGTGAAGTATCCGCCCTCACAGGACACAGCATGACTCAGGCAAACTGAGGACTGAACACAGCTGACGGACCCAACACAGATGCTGAGGCTCTTGGAGCCAGTTAGAGCCTGTGTCCTAGTTCAGTACTTTGGGCACCCACCCTCCTTGTGCAGCTCTGAAAGCTGCAGAGACTTCTGCTCAGCTGACTTGGGCAGCAAACAGCCTCAGATGCCTGGGTCTCTGGGTGTTTGTGCGGATCTGGGGCGCTTTGAAATGTTTTGTTGTGCTCAGGTGAATGTTTTTCATCTAAGCCATGACCCAGAAAAATCAGCAGCTCTGAGTTCTGAAGTGATGCAAAGGAGGCTAAAAAAACCTGCCAGGTGATGGCAATAGCAAGCCACATTCCCACTCCACGGTAGAGGGGCTGCCTTCAAGGAAAAGTTGAGCAGAGCAGCAGAAGTGTTTGTGACAAGCAGATTTAGCAGTCCCTGCTCAAACCATGATCAAGCGAGCACGCCGTCTCTCTCCAGCGATAAAAGGGGGTTCAAGTGACAGGCACCGCTTGCTCAGTGTGTGAGAAGTAAACAGGAATTAAAAATAAACTCATCTTCTGCTGCGTCTCCTGCTTCTGTCAACAAGGGCAGAATGCGGCACCAGGGTGCCGCCGCACTGAGTCATGGTGCCCTGTGCCCACAGCCTTGGCACCGGCTGCCAGGGAGCTGGTCCCTACCGACCTCTGGATTCTTACTGCAATCGCTCCAGGGTCTGTGGAGATTCTGTGGAGAGGGTTGTAATGATCACTCAAGCCCTAATTGAGCCCTAGTTTCACTCGCTTTCACTGCGTGTATCAGATACTTCTTATCTCTGGCAAAGCTGCCCGAGGCAGCAGCATCTGCAGTGCTATTAATATTCCAGACATGTCCGCAACGATCCCACCGTACCTGTATGCAGCAATTTCAATATCCAGGGCCATCTTCACATTGAGGAGGTCCTGGTATTCCCTCAAGTGGCGTGCCATTTCCCACTTTGTTCCTCTGAGCTCGTTCTCCAGCTGATGGATCGTGTCCTGCAACGGAGACGCAGAAAGCCACTGAGACACAGACACAGGCTTCACACACAGGCAGAGTAGAAAAAGTTCTTGAGGGACTTTGAGCAACTTTCTGACACCTTGGAGGGCAGTGGGATGATCAGAGCAGCAGTTCAACCCCAGCTTTTGGAACAGGGCAAAGACCCAGGCCCCTGGCTCCTAGACCAGAACAAAGGACCCAACCCCCGGCTCCCACAACTCTTCCCTTCATCTCCATCCCCTCCCAGCCATCCCTCGGGATTCAGCACCGCAGCCAGGGCACCGCAGCATCCCTCGCTGCCGGGCTGGTACCCGGGCACCACTACCACCCCCCCGCCCCACACACACACCCCAGACGGAGCTCGGGGCACCCCGGACCGCCCTCCCCGATACCTGGTAAGTGCTGAGGTCGTTGTTGTGACGCTCCTCGATGTCGCTGAGCTGCCGCTCCAGGGACTCCTTGGTGCCCCGCACCGACTCCAGCTCGATGCTCTTGGACTGCAGCTGCCGGCGGTACTCGGCGATCTCCTCCTTGGCCGAGCGGATCGCCTCCTTGTTCTGCTCGGCAGCCTCGCTGAGCTTGGCGTAGCGGCACTTGAACCACTCCTCGGCCTGGTGCATGTTGTGGTCGGACTGGCACTCGAGCTGGGCGCGGATCTCCTTCAGCGCCGTGGTCAGGTCTGTCTTCAGGTAGTCCTTCCTCTCCACCGTGGCGTGGGACGCCTGCAGCTGCGCCAGCAGCTCGGCCACCTCCTCCTCGTGGTTGCCCCTCAGGAAGGCCACCTCGTCCTGCAGCGACTGGACCTTCTTGTCCAGCTCCGCTCGCATCAGCGACGCCTCCTCCATCTCCTTGCGAAGGGCGCGGATGGTCGCCTCCGTCTCGTCGCGCAGCCGCGCCTCATCCTCGAAGCGCTCCCGCAGGCGCTGGATGTCCTCCTCGATGTGCTCCGAGTCCAGCTGGATCTGAGCCTTCTCGTGGCTCACCTGCTCCAGCACCCCGCGCAGCTCCCGCAGCTCCTGCTCGTAGGCATCGCTCAGCTGCGCCCGCCCCGCGTGTTTCTGCCGCAGCGCCGACAGCTCCGCCTCGATCTCCTTGTTCTGCTGCTCCAGGTAATGGACCTTCTCGATGTAGCCGGCGAAGCGGTCGTTGAGCCCCTGCAGCTGCTCCTTCTCGTTGGAGCGGCTCAGCTTGAGCTCGGCCGCGCCGTTGAGCAGCGAGGACTGGCTCAGCTCCAGGCTCTCGGCCGAGCTCAACACGGTGGAGCCGTAGGGGCCCCGCGGACCCCCGACGACGTTGGAGCGTTTGTAGGACGAGGACACGGAGCTGCCCGAGCCCCGCGACCACGACTGCGAGCGGAAGCCGCTGGATGGGGACGCGCTGGCGCGGCTGTAGGTCGCCCGGGTCTCGGTGACCCGGCGGTACGAGGGGTTGCCCAGGGGCTCCATGGGGAAGCTCATGGTGGGGGCGGGCGGCGGCGCGGGGATGCTCCGGCCACTGCCGCCCCTTATATAGAGCCCGGCCGGGCGGCGGCGGGGCGGCCCCACACGTGTGCGAGGGGCGGGACCCCCTCCCCGGTCCTGCCCCGGGANTCTCCCTCCCCTCTTTCTCTCCTCCAGCCCCCCCCCTTCCGTGCCTTCCCGCAGCGGCCATGGCGGAGCGCAGCGCGGTGCCGGTACCGGGCGGCTGCCGGGGCGGGGGAGCGGCTGCCAGGGCGGGGGATCAGCGCCCGGGGGAGCCCGCAGGGTAGGGACCAGGATGCGGATGGGACTGGCCCCGGTACCGCGACAGAGCCGGGCCCGGGGAGGTGGGGGGGGCACCCAGCTCTGCAGCACCACGGGCAGCTCCCGCCGGCCGCGGGGTGTCCCGGGCCGGGTGCGGTGAGCTGCGGGCGGGGTCCGGGGACGTCCCGGAGGTGCAGCCCCTCATCCCCAGCATCCCCCTTCCCCAGGCTGGGTCTGACATCTGAAGGTCAAGAGAGGGGGCTGGGTGGGTGCTGGGGCTGCGCTGCGGCAGGGAACGATCCCTGCAAAAGGGCCGGGGCGGGGGATGTGCGTGAGGATGTACAGGGGGATCTGCGGGGGGATGTGTGAGGGTATGTGCGGGGGGATGCGTGAGGGGATGCACAGGGGGATCTGCCGGGGGATGTACAAGGAGAGGATGTACAGGGGCATCTACAGGAGAAGGCTGGGTGCAGCCGCTGCAGTGCTGGAAGAGCCGGGCAGTAAACAAGAGTTTGAAAGACCCCGCTGTCATGCAAAATCCTAGAGCCTGATTCTCCTTTCCCTTCCCTTCTTCGTTTTCCCTCCCACCCTCGCGCTAGAACCTAGCGCTGAGTGCTCTGCTTGGGAATAAACTCTCCTTCTCCGGCCCCTCGGTGGAGATGGTGTTTGCAGGGTACCCTCTACTTTGCACGGGTTGCACTGCAGTCACTTGCTGCCAGCCAGGCTTTGAACTCCTCGTGGATGGATAAAGCTACGGAGATGGCTGATTAGCGAGCTGCAAAGATTGAAAACCCCCTTCTGGTGCTAGAAAAAGCCCCCTACAGCAAAGGGAAGGAGCGCTGAGGGGAGAGATTTTTACTGGAAGGTGCTGGGAAGGGTCTGCCTGTGTGAATTTTTCAGCAGATGATCTCCCTCGCAGGCAAAAATCCCTCTCCAGAATGTTCTCCATGCCTGTAACCCGGGACACACACAACTCCTGGGGCTGCTGCCTCTTGTGCCTTCACTCGGGAGAGTTGTGGAAGTCTGAGGGACAGGGTTAAACTTTGCAAAGCACATGGAGCATCGCACCTCTGCTGGCTCATTAATATGATGCTGTCATAGGACTGCAGCACTGCAGTCCGCGGAGAAGGGAGGACTACCCACGGCATCTGCTGGGTTGTACCGGCAACCGTGGGCAGCCGGATCCACTACCTAACCCCTCTGGAGTTTTACACGACAGACACAGAGAGGAGGTTGTGTTCTAATGGAAGCAATTGTGGATTCCAATGCTGCTCCATTAATTTTTGCCCAAAGTTTTCTCCACAGGCAAAAAGGGCCCCTTTGGATTGAATCAGAAGTCAAAACCAAACGCAGGCCTGTTAGAGCATCGTTCCTTTTGTGTTGGGAAAGGCTCATTCTGCTCTGGTTTGTTTCTGGTTCTTTCTTTGTTCAGGAAAGACTGGGGGGTGGGGGAGCAGATTGTGGTTTTACATACATGGAGAACTTGGTGTAAAGGAAAACACTTGGTTACTGGGTGCTTGGGAGAGTCACGATCCTTTTACTCTTCAGGGAATGGGGCTGAACAGCAAGGGAGGAAGGACAGACTGAACTTGGTCACACAAGCCCCTTCCATCAGGCACCCTGATGGTTTTAAATCCACTTAGGCAAAACAAATTGGGGGTTCATAGCAGGGACAGCACTTGGCTCTATGGTTCTATTGAGATTCCAGCAGAGCAAACTCTGGTTAGGGCACAGACGCGGCCGGAGTGCGCTGATCGCCTTTGGAACCAGGGGCTGTCCGTGAGGAGAAGTTTCCCAGCAGCCTGGGAACACACAGCACCCCCACTGAAAGACAAGACATGGCTTTCAGTTACAAAGCATCCTGTGAGGCTCCTTGCTGCCCTATAATCAGCTGCAGGGGGGCAGAGCTCCCGCCACGCTATCCTGAAGGTGATGTGAAGGTCAGCATGAGTCAGGGAAATCGGGCTGAAGCGCTGCCTTGTCTCTGATGGGCAGCTCAGCCCCTTCTCCTGTCGATGTCCTCCTGGAGATTTGGAAATATGGACGAATATTTCTGCTTGTGGAGAACTTTCAGCCTCAAAGTTTAACACAAGGGTTGGCACCGGAGCAAACAGCAACCTGCTCTCTCAAGCTTTGGGGCAGATGGGAAAGAACAGGCACTGCCCCAGGATTGAGAGGCAGCAGAGCTGATTTTGATCTTGATTATTTAGACACTATCAGCAAACCTGCACTAAAGAAACACTACAGGAGGGTGGGACTGAGCTCTGCAGCTTCTTTAAGGGAGAAAATATACAGCAGGTGGAGTTGTGCAAGAGCCTGGCTGCTTCCAGATCAAGGAGTTTAAAATAGACCCAGTGATAGTGAATTAACTTCAATGTCCTTTAAAGAAAGGAGTAGAATGAGTAGAAGAAAAGGGGTTTGGGTGGGGTTTTTGTGTTGCAGAGACAGTGGAATGAAGACAACTCGACAGAGAGCCCAGTGCTGTTGGTTGGAGCTATTAAAAATCAGCAGAAAGGGGGTTTCTCTTGGCCAGCAGCTGCCTGGTTTTCACAGGATCATGGAATCATTAGGGGTTGGAAGGGACCTTGGAAGGTCATCAAGTCCAATCTCCCTGCCAGAGCAGGGTCACCTAGACCAGCTAGCACAGGAACACACCCAGGCGGACAACCCTGCCCGGCACACTAAGGACTGCACAGGACACCACAGGATGGGGTCATCCCAGGAATGAGCAGGGCTCGTGGCCGCTGGCACGGGAAACTCAACTTTTAAAAGTCTTTACCTGGTTGTGTTTCTTGCTAGGATTTGTTCAAGAGCTGGAGATCTGAAATCACAGATTCTGTGAGGGGTTCGCTGGTGGGTCGTCAGGATCATTCACAAACTCTCTTCAGCAGTGTCTGGGGACACTGGGTCCAATGAAGGTGACTGAGCTGCCACCTCCCCTTCCTTCTGTCTCAGCGTTGTGACCACTGGGCCATGGCTATGCTCTAAAAAATTGGTGTTTCCATTTCCTCGCTGTCCTCCACTGGACTTTCTCGAGGCAGAGCTGTGGCTCGGTAACGTTTCCCCAGCACATCCCACCTTTCATCATTTTGGGACCTTAAATCAAACATCCGCAGGCACTTGAGTAGTTTCCTCAACGCAGAAGCACTTTGTGCTGCACTTGGAGAGAACACTGTTCTAAGTCCCAGTCCTAAAGCAGCGTTTCCTCCCAATTCTGCACTGAATGAGGAGTCCTTGCCAGCTCCTGCAGCTCACCACTGAGCTCATCGCCACAACCACAGGTAGAACTTGCCCTGGGTGTCAGTGCCAAGCGCTACGCCAGGGACCAGTGTAGGGGCTTTTTATTCATCTGTCTGTCTGCCTGTCTCTCTGTCTACTTATCAATTATCTACCTACCTACCTGTCCATCTACCTACTACCTGTTTGTCTATCTATCCATCTACCTGTCTACCTGTCTATCTATCTACCTACCTTTCTACCTACCTACCTACTTGTCTATTTACCTACCTACCTGTGTGTCTGTTTGTCTGTCTACCTATTTATCAATTGTCTGTCTATCTATCTATCATCTATCTATCTATTATCTATCTATCTATTATTTATCTATCTATCTATCTGTCTATCTATCTACCCATCAGCTCCCTCAGCCTTTCCTCATTGGAGAGATGCTCCACTCCCTTCCTTTCCTCAGCGGGAAGATGACTCACTCCCTAATTTATTCTTCTTCATTTCTGTAATGAAGTAGAACACAATTCCATCACAATATGATGAGATTATATCAGACTACAGACTAGTACTATCTGCATTGTTCTCCTGTAGGAGAGAATCACATCTCTGTGGTGTAATGGCACCTGCCTGGGTGAGAGTGAAAGGGGCACTTTGTGCCCCCGGCTCCGTGGGAGCGCTCCACCTCTCTGAATTCCCACAAATATATTCAAGCAACGCGCTGGATCCTTGGCCAGCAAGCCCAGTCTCCTTGCTACTTGAACTGGGTGTTGAACTCTGCTCCTCTGCTCTTGGAGCAGTGAGCTATTGATGTGGGATGATGTTGCTGTGAGAAGAGCAGACTCAGCACCCAGCTCGTGGCCTTTCTGGACGACAGCTCTGAAGTGCTGGCCACAAACACCAGCTCTTGGAAAAGCTGGTCCTTCCTGGAGAATTGCTTTGCACACTCCTGGGTCAGAGAAGCCAAAACCTGAGCCAGCAGAAGCCAGCCTGCCTAGAGCAGCTTTTTTGGGGGCACAAAGGGTTTGGAGGTGAAGGTTAGTGAAACAGAGTCAGAAGCAAACTCGCTCCTAGTCAAGAAAAGGAGTGAGAGCCAGTGAAGTCCCCGAGGCTCAGTTTCCTGCCTGGTATCAGCAGCAGGATGCACCTCTGGTGCTCTGGCTCTGTTGTAGGGTCAGAGTGATGGGGATCTGGGTGCAGGGTCAGGGTTAGAGCCTCTGCCTGAGCACCAGGAAACACTGAAGACATGTGGCAGCCGTGAGACCGCTCTAATGACTTCGGTTGTAACGAATCCCTGTGCCTTCCTCTTCATTTCAGTGCCTTCTGACCACAGCAGCACCACCTCATAGAATCATTAGGGACTGGAAGGGACCTCGAAAGGTCTTCTAGTCCAACCCCCCTGCCACAGCAGGATCTCCTAGACCAAGTTGCACAGGAACATGTCCAGGTCTTAAATGACTCCAGTCAAGAAGACTCCACAACTCCCTAACCCTTCTCATATTTATGGCTTCAGCACAGCCAGCTTCATCCAAGTGCCTCAGGAGAATTCACCCCTGTGCCAACTGGGGGGACTGGATCCAGGGGCAGCAAAAATGAGCGTGGGGCACCCCAATGCTTCAGATGGCTCTTTGACCCCAGCGAATGCCCCACACAGCCTCTCACTTGTCCCTGGACCGAGCGAAGGGTCCACAGCAGAGACATCTGCTGCGTTTATGTGGTTTAAAAGCAGTTTCAGTGATGACAGATCAGTTTGTCAGAGAGAACTGGAGCTGCTGGGGGGTGGGGGAAGGGGTCAGGTCATCACTTTGAATTGCAGGATCGGCAGGATGTCGGAGGAGGGAGGTGGGATCCTGTGCTGCTGTTCTCTAATGAGCAGTGAGGAAATGGTTGGTTTCAGATGCTTCCCTTGGGAGAATGCGCCTGTGTTCACGTCGATCCATCACCCAGCTCTGCCCTGGGCAGACCTGGCCGCTTCTGTCACGCAAGAGACCAGACACTGCCGAGGATCCGCTCGGAGCCACGGCCCAGGCAAAGCAAAGCTCACATTGAATTGCCTGAGATGAAAAGCAAAGGAAGTAGCAGGGTTTTGTTGCCTCGAAGCTTCCACCCTCTGCTCAGCTTCACGGCTCGCTGGGCGCTTCGCCTGCCGACCGCTGCCTCCGACCCACCTCTCCTGCAAGCTGCCATCCAGAAAATAGCACAGGTCAGGATAGCAATCTCTTAGAGATGAAGGGAACAGAAATAGCTCTTCCCACCTCATTTGGAGAGGTTTTTTTTTCCTCCTCATCTTTCCCTTTCTAAAAATACAACGTGGAGCAGCAGCCCCAATGCTCCCTTTTACGGCCACAGGGCAAAGCTGTCTCTAGGGTGCTGCTTCCCAGGAAAAGCAGAGGGAAGTTGCTGCAGGCTGGGAAGAAGAGAAAGTTAGCAACCACTGCCTTTGACATCACTTATCACAACACATCCATCACGTTGGAGGTGTTACGGGGATAAAAGTCCCAGTGACAGCACATGGATGGGGAGGGCTTCCTGTGCAGCTTGGTCTAGGTGGTCCTGCTTTGGCAGAGGGATTGGACTGGATGATCTTTTGAGATCCCTTCCAACCCCTGATGATTCTATGACTCTGTGACTTGGTCTAGGTGGTCCTGCTGTGGCAGAGGGATTGGACTAGATGATCTTTCGAGGTCCCTTCCAACCCCTGATGATTCTATGACTCTATGACTTGGTCTAGGTGGTCCTGCTGTGGCAGGGGGATTGGACTGGATGATCTTTTGAGGTCCTTTCCAATCCCTAATGATTCTATGACTCTATGACTTGCCAGGACTCCCTGCTGCTGTTCTAACCGCAGGGCTGATGCCGAGCATCAGTGTGTAAAACACCTCCTCTCCGGATCAGTCTGCTCAGAATATCCCTGACATCACCTAGAACAGGAGATTTTAAAGCAGAGAAGCTGCTGATCAGGTGAGCGGGTAGAGAGCATCGCAGAGCATCACCCAGGCTTGGAGCTGGGCAAGTGGGAAGCATCCAGAACTCAGAGCTTCTCCACGAGTTGCAAGGTGATGGCTGGTTGCTCCGGTTGGCACTGAACCCTGTCCTCCACGTGGCTTGTGCTGTAACTCCTGGCCCTGACACCACAGGCAGTAACTGGGTGGGATGTGGCAGTGGTCACTGACGTGGGCTCTGCTGGTCCACTCATTTCTGCTCTCCCCCTCAGCTCTGCCTCGGTGCTTCTTGCTCCCAAAGCCCCGCTGCCTCCTGCTTCCACCCCTGCGCTGGTTGTCTTCTCTCCCTTTATTGACTTGTTTTTAACAGAGGCCAGAATTTGCACTGGAATATGGATGATTCTCACACCTAAAATAAAAAGCACCGTGTTCTCCCCGCTAATCTCATTCCTATCTGGGTTAATTGCTCTCCTGCTGGATGTTTAATTGATTTGCATCAAAGAAGCCGACGAAAGGCTGTAGCTCCATGACAGCTCCTCACAACTGCAGTGACTCCTCAGCTGTCTGTTTAATTAGTGCTGAGGGAAGAGTCTACCTTGCAGGAGGCTGCAGGGATCTCTGAGGGATCAGGTATCGTGTAGATGCTGAACACAAAGAGAGCTGATCTTATTTGATGGAGACTCTACATTAGATGGGGTCATCTGGGCAAGAACAACCCCAGGCACCAGTATAGACTGGGGACTGAGCTGTGGGAGAGCAGTGCAGGAGAAAGGGACCTGGGGGTCCTGGTGGCCAGCAGGATGGCCATGAGCCAGCAGTGTGCTCCTGTGGCCAAGAGGGCCAACAGCATCCTGGGGTGGATCAGCAAGGGGGTGGTTGACATTTGAAACCCACCTGGATGTGTTCCTGTGCGACTTGGTCTAGGAGATCCTGCTGTGGCAGGGGGATTGGACTGGATGATCTTTCGAGGTCCCTTCTGATCCCTAACGATTCTCTGATTCTCTGACCCCATATTAGATGGAGTTTGGATGGAGACTCTACATTGAACGGACCTGAAGGGGTTTCTCAAGTCAGCTAAGACAGTCGTACAGCAAGTCAAAGGGCCTCTTGAAGGCGTCCTGCTTGGAGGACTTACCTCCTGCGAAGGTTTTATGGGCAAAAAATGTGATGTCTTGTAACATCTGGAGACTATTCTTAGCAGAAATAACTACAGGCTGATGAGGAGGGAAGCGATAAATACGAATCCAATCGACTCAGGCAGACGCTCGCAGTAGGAGGATCAATAACTTCAGTGGCTCGTTCTGCAAACTCATTGTGCTGCAAGAAAGACGTGTCTATCGGGCTCCGCTGTCATCTGCCCGCAGCGGGTGCTTGAGTCTTCCTTTTTGTCTCCAGGTCCTCAGCTGGAGGCAGATGGACCAAGTGTTTGACCACGTTTGCATCAAGCAAAAGCTGGAGCGTGCAGGACATGCTCACGGGGCGGGTTGGGGGTCCCTCCTCTTCCTCTCCTGCTCGTGTCTCGGCAGTTACGAGCCAGACTCGTGTGACTCAGCAACAGTCTGAGCTGGAGCTTCTCCTTCCAAAACCTGCAGCTACTGCCTGATGAATTAAACATGTCCCAGGCTTCGCTTCAGCAGTGGGCTCCCCGTCTCTGCTTTCCAGGCTCCTCTCACGTTCCACCTTCAGAGAAACCAGACAGAAACGGGGAATCCTCGCGGTGCGGTTTGTGGGGAGCACAGGGTTTGGAGGAGAGGCAGCGGCACGCGGAGCTGGGCTGGGGGGGACGAGAGCATCTTCCAAAGTCCCTCTTCCCAAAGGGCATTTGACGCATGTTCATCCTTAAGGAACAGTGAAAGGCTCATCTGAGAGGTGCTGCTGCACATCCTCAGGACGCGTGTGAATCAGAAGATGGGGAGGGGGTGGAGGATGTTCTGGGGGATATAATGGATGTCGGAGCCATAATGGGCCTGGAGCGTAATTAATGTTAATGGGTGGCATTTATAGGCAGCGCAGAGAACATCTTCTGAAAGACAGAGGCAAAAATAGATCCCCACGGGTTTTTTTAAGGCGTGAAGCTTGAAGCTCCGAGGACTAGACACGGGGACGACTACACCAGTATTTCGTGTGTTTTTATCTATGGAATAAAAACTCCCCTTCTTCTCTAGAAGCTGAGGGGACTGGGGGATGTGTGGCCTGATTGTCTCTCACGTGAGGGATCCTCCGTCTAGCTGATGGTGCCGTAAGGCTGAGAGAGATGAACAGCAGACCAGGAGGAAGATGAGGGGACACAGGAGCCTTGCGAGTCCCGCGCCCCAGCCGTGGGGAGACACTTCCACCTGCTTTCCGGGGAGGCAGCCACTGAATGGGATGAGCGGCTCCGGCTCCTTTTGCCAGCGCTGGCACCTTTACAGCTCCTTGCTGGCACATGGCTGGGGAGCTGCAGGCAGAGCCTCTCCACCACAGCGGGAGCAGGCTCGTGGCACGCTACACGCGGCAGCCGAGAGGCTGCTGGCAAGTCACCGCCTGTAGTCAATCAAGGCAGGGTTTTGTGGCCGCTTCTCCCTTCTCACGTCCCTCACTCCCACCCCTGCTCCTCAGAGCGGGATGATTCACGTGGCACAGTAACCCACATCCGCCTGGCACCTCGCGGGGCTATATATAGGTGACAGAGTCGCCCTGTTCCGCCCGCATTCACTTGGGGCTGGGCTTTTCTCGGGCACGGAGCAGGGCTGGGTGCCCTGGGTTCGGAGGGGAGCTGAGGGGTTCGAGGGGACACCCAGCATCAGGCTTGATTTATCTGGGTCTGCTGCAGGGCTGCGGTGGCTGCTCAGGTGGGGTGGCAACCGTTTGTGGCTGGCAGAGAGCTGCATTTCAGAAACCCCCAAGTGCTCTCCTCACAGCAGCCGTCTCTCTCTCTCTCTCTCTCTCTCTCTCTCTCTGTCTCTTTCTCTCTTCAGTTGTTTCAAATCCAGAGCCTAAAAATAAATCCAAAGGGAGTCGTGGTCGTCCTGCGGTGCAGCACGGGCAGCCTGTTCCCTTCGGCTCACACCTTCCTCTGCGGGTGTCGTGGGCTCTGCTGGTACCTTTTGCACCTCTGGACCCCCACTGCCCACAACAGGGTGGGTTTCTCCTTTGTCTTTCTTTGGAAGCAAACTGGCTCAGGCCCTGCTTTCATCCAAGACAGCAGGACCCTCCTTTGTTTCAGCACTTGCCCTGGTGCCCCCAGCCTCATGTCCTGACAGAAAATGACCCTGTCACTCCCTGAGGGGAAGAGCCCAGCTGACGTCCCCTGTCCCCTCCGGTCACCAGCCGTGGAGGTGGCAGCTGTGCTGCCCCAACTGCTCTATCAAGCCCGGTGTGATGAGCAAAGGGCCTGTGGCTCCTGGGCATCACTTGCTCCCAGCCCCTCCTCACCCCAACAAAGCTCCGTGGCCTCAGGGGCTGAGCAGAGGAGAGCAGGTGCTCCCTGGCCCCTTCGACCGGCTGGGCACCGCAGGGAGGGTCCTGATGAGAAACCCAGCGTCAAGTGCCGCTTCCCTGACAGCAGACCCTGCCAGAGCTTCAGGAGTGCTTCAGCCTCTGGTGTTCAGCTGGGAAACCTTCATCTCAGACACGGGGCCAGGCAGGATGAGCTAGGTGGCACCTGCAGTGCCCAGGGGATGCAGCTGATGGTTCAGACCTCAGGCATCTCCCCCTCCGGCCCCATGACGGGATGTGAAGGAACCATCCCAACGTGGGATGGGATGGAACTCATGTTTGGGATGTGAAGGGTCAAAGGAGATGCAGAAAGGGTGTGAAGTTCGCTCACAGCTTGTTCCCTTCTTGCTTTCTCTGCAGAGATCACCAGGCTGTGAGAGACCCCAGATGCCCTGGGAGGGGCTGAGTCCTCCCTGCCTTTGCAGCGCAGCCCCCCAGGGGCTCACAGCCCATCTCCTTCCCGTCGATTCCCACCACTTGAAATATTGCAGCAAGTGCATGGCCAAACCCAGATCTCCTGGCTCAGTCTTTTATTGCCAGGCTTCATGCCCTGCCATTAATCACAGACATCTTAGTCATCCTGGCGAGCTGACCGCGGTGAAGCCGGGGCTGCGGGAAGGCTCCGGGGCTGGCACCGCCTCAGGGAAGCCTGGTCTGCCGGGGGACACAGACCCATGGGTGGCAAGTGAGGGGAGAGGACAGACCTGGCACCAGGCTGAGGTCAAAGCTGTTGGGTCTGTTGGGTGTCTCCTGCTCCCCGTTGCGGTTCAGCATCAGCTGTCCTGAAGAAGCCACAAGGATGCTCAGAGGGCTGAAGACCCTCCGCTCTGGGGACAGACTGACGGAATCAGAGCTGTTCAGCCTGGAGAGGAGATGGCTCCGGGGGGACCTTCTAGAGAATTTCCAACCCCTGAAAGGGGCCTCTAAGGTGCCTGGGGAAGGCTGATCCCAAGGTCAGGGAACGATAGGACAAGGGCTCCTGATCTGAAGCTGGAGAAGGGCAGAGTGATGAGGCTGGACAGGAAGAACTGGGTCTGGATTCTGAGGGTGGGGGATCCCTGGAACAGGCTGCCCAGAGATGGGGTGGAGGACCCATCACTGGAGCCATTCCAGGTCAGGCTGGCTGTGGGCTGTGGGCAACCTGATCTGGTGAGTACTGGCCCTGCCTGGTGTAGGGGGTTGGACTTGATGCCCTTTGGAGGTCCCCTACCCACGTGAAGTTTTCCATCCAAAAGTAGGGCTTTTTTCTCAGGAACTAGATACACCCTGGTTGTTCTGCAGGATTTTACTCAATAATTGATGACTGGAGGGTCTGACTGGGCTGTTCTCCCCACCTCTGCCTCAGAGGTCTCCCCTGCTTGGCACTTCCCAGCTGCCACCAGCTCTGTGTCCCATTGGAAGGTGGGTGAGGCCATCCCCATCCCCGAGAGCAGCTGTGCAGAACGGAGAGATCAGTGCTTTTAGCCACAGCTAACCCCCTCCACCCGGGTCTTTTGAGAGACCAGGGGCTGGGGGAAACCCAAATCTCCCAACTTTTTGATTGACTGCACAGTTTTGTGTGCAGATGTGAACCCTATTCACTGACGATATCGATCCTGACGGCCAGAGCAGATGGTCTCAGCAGGTCGGATTTTGAGATGAATGCAGGAGGCAGAGCTGTGCCCTGACACCAGGGAACGGGGCCACCTCAGAAACCCCCCATGTGCTTAGGGTCAGGGTCCCTGGAAGCAGAAATTTCCCCTGTTCTCAGAGGGAGCAGGTGCTGAGCTCCTGCAAATCAGCTCTGGTTTGCAAATCTATTGTGGTTCCAGGGGCTTCCCAGCCTGATGTGGAGCCCCAGCAGAGCAGCCTCTGTGGGCTGCCAGACTTGGGTCAGTCTTAAGTGTAGGATCAGGCTCTGCACCTGTAAACTCCTTAAGGAGAGCCACAGCCAAGCTGCTGCTCAGGAGCTGCAGCTCAGACAGCACTGCCCAGCCTGGTGGCAGGTCCCCACAAGATCTGGTGCCTGCAGCCAGCATCGTTCCTCATCCATCAGACCTCACCGAGGAGCCTTCCTGCCGCCGGCTGTCACCGCAGCAGCAGGAGAACGTTTCTGTCACCAAAGGTCTCTCCCGCTCTCGAGGTGTCCTGCCCTTCCCCGACACCGCTGCTGCGGTGATGAATTAGCCCCAGGCTCTCCCTGCCCCGACGTGTCGCTGGCAGAGGGTTTTCATCACCCGGGGACAAAGCGGGGCTCGGCCGTGCATCAGCCCTCATGGCCATTAGGGTCTGGCTCTGCTGTGCTGCCCGGAGATGGAGCCCTGGGCTCTGCAGGGACCCCCCGAGCTCTCCGGGCAGTGCCCGGTGAGGCAACGTCTGCCGGGCACTGAGTCAGCGAGCGACGGGCGGCGCGGCCGGGCCGCCAAGGACACTGCAGAGAGAGCGGAGGCAGCTGCCAGGGAGCGCAGGAGCTGCGGAGAAGGGGGCTGCTTCCTCTTTAACGTGCTGCTGCTGGCTCGGGGAGCAGATTTTCTTCCCCTTTTAAAGGGCCACCACCCAGCAAATACAGGAGCAAAGGCACCTCTGCTCCTTTTCTGGAAGATTAAATGCTTTCGTGTAACTGTGCATTAACCCCCGCTCCTGCATTAGGCTGCTGCTGCTCTGCACCCTCCATGCTTTTAAGCCAGAATTGCAATTAGCCAAAGTGGCTCTTGACAGCCTTCCAGGCAACCCCTGTACTGGGGGCCACGTTCCCAAGGGGGCATCACCGGAGATGCCTGGCCTGGAGGGGGCTGGAGAAGGAGGCGCTCTCTCTGCCGGCTGGGGCTAAGTGGAGGCTGTTCAGTGCAGGGGGCTTCGAGGGGGCTTTTAGGCTGGCAAGCTTCCTGCTCAGCTGCTTTGCTGAACTCCCACAAATTAGATGATGAGAGCGCAAGGACCCTCCCCTGGGTCTCGATGTGCAGCTGGGATATTTATAGGAAAAGCTTTTTAATAGCCTGACTTGAAAAATCTGGTCTAAAACAGCCCCATCTCCCGCTAATTCAATAGCCCAGCCGTGGCTAAGCATATTGATCGGGCAGCAGCCCTCCTCCCGCTCCCACATCCATGAGAGGCCAGCTGGAGCTGGCTGAGTTTGGGATTCCCCCCGCTGCAGGACCAGGAGCAGCGCCTGCTCCGGGGATGGGTAGTGAGTAGCAGGTGCCTCCTGTGCCGGGTGTAGGTGCCGGCGGGCTCAGCCGTGCGAACCAGCGCTGCCGGGGGATGCTGCCAGCTGCCAGCGCTGCTGCCTGCTCTTCTCTTTCATGGCCCAAAGGACATTTCCACGGAGGGGAGGGGATTTTCCTGCTGCTCCCAAGCGCTGCAGTGGCTGCAGCACCGTGCTCAGAGCCTGAGGCATCCACTGAGGGTTTCACCCATGAGGGGTTCCAATTGTTTGACTTAAACCCCACATTTTCTCCTTAAAAAGATTCACCCAGGGGTTTTATGGGCTGTCTGGTTCGCAGGCAGCACCTCCATATTCGCTGGTTTTTCTGGAGAGCTCCTACTCCCAGCAACATCAGCTCCCTGGTTAAAAATAAATGAATCAGTGTAAAACGCTCCAAGTTTTCAGCTCAGAAATGTGTTTTCTTCTTTATTATTGTAAAACCTGCAAAATGAAGCAGTAAAGTTGCCCCCAACGACTTCTCTGCTGTAAAATTTCCCTTCACATCTAGTAAAAACTAAATAAACCCCAAATAAAGGTGAAAGATTGTTTGCAAATCCCAGCTGCACTGTGCAAGCAGCCGTTTGCCAGGTTGAATTAGCTGCCAGCCCTTACGCATCAGACTCCACATCCTCTGTGCACCTCAGCTTTTGTCTGGTAGCAAATGCTAATGGCCAGGCTGAAGGACACTTTTCAACATCCCTTTTCTACCTACCTACCTACCTACCATCTACCGACCTACCTATGTACCTATCTACCTATCTACCTACCCACCTGCCTACTACCTATCTATCTACCCTCCTACCTACCTACCTACCTATCTACCTACCTACCTATGTACCTATCATCTACCTACCCACCTGCCTACTACCTATCTATCTACCCTCCTACCTACCTACCTACCTATCTGCCCACCTACCTATCTACCAACCTACCTATCTACCAACCTACCTACCTATCTACCACCTACCTATCTACCTACCTACCTACTTACCTACCTATCTACCACCTACCTACCTATCTACCTACCTACGTACCTACCTATCTACCACCTCCCTACCTCCCTACCACCCTCCCTCCCTCCCTATCTACCACCTACCTACCTATCTACCCACCTACCCACCTATCTACCAACCTACCTACCTATCTACCACCTACCTATCTACCTACCAACCTACCTATCTACCACCTACCTACCTATCTACCTACCTACCTATCTACCTACCTACCTATCTACCACCTACCTATCTACCTACCAACCTACCTACCTACCTATCTACCACCTACCTACCTATCTACCTACCTACCTATCTATCTACCTACCTACCTATCTACCACCTACCTATCTACCTACCTACCTATCTACCTACCTACCTATCTACCACCTACCTATCTACCTACCTACCTATCTATCTACCTACCTATCTACCCACCTACCCACCTATCTACCAACCTACCTACCACAGAGGCAGTTTGCAAATTGAGCTGCAAGCGGCGGCGCCGAGGGTTTGACACCACCGTGTCCCCTCCTGACAGGGAGACAAGAGTTCCAGCTGTTATTTCTCGCTGAAACATCTGCAAAGGGTGTCTGCGCTGTGCGGAGCTGCGTGTGCTGAGCCTGCCGCTGCCTCGCGTCGGTGCCGCTCTGTCTCTGAGCCTGTGGGCAGGGCAGGCAACGGCCCCATCTCTGCGGTGATTTGTGGGGTGCCGGCGCTCAGGCTGTGCTGGAAGAGCATCCACCACAACACGAGCCCAGCACAGGAGCCACCAAGTCGGGGGTGATCCAGAGCCTGCCTACAATTTCAGAGCCGCGTCTTACGATGCTGAGAGACACTGCTCTGGAGGAATTAATTTCACCCTCCATGAGGAACCCATGGAGGGAAGACGGTTCATTTTCACAGTCGCTTTCCCAGCTGGAACTGCGCTCCGGCTGCCGTGAAGACGGACGGAGCAGTGAGGGCTCCATTTACGGCACCTGCTGAGGCTTGTGGAATCATTTGCTGCTATTGGCACCATCCAACGCCCCGGTGCTGTTCTGATGATGGACAAGTCTGCAAGTCACACCTGGAGAAAGACCAGGCGTGGGAACAATCAGAGGAACCTGATTTCAACCCCCACACGTTCAGCTGGAGAGCTGGAATGAGAGCCCAGAAATGCACCGATCCCTGAGGATTTGGGGCTGGAGCTGGATCGTCTCCGGTGGGGGGGATGAAGCTCCAAGTCTTTTTGTGGAGGCACAGAGAGATTTGATGAAATATAAGCAGGGGCAGTGTAGAGTCTGGCATCTGGGCAGGATCAACCCCAAGTACCAGGATAGGTTGGGGACTGACCTGGTGGAGGGCAGGGTAGGAGAAAGAGGCGTGGGGGTCCTGGTGGCCAGCAGGATGACCATGAGCCAGCAGTGTGCTCTTGTGGCCAAGAGGGCCAACAGCATCTCGAGGTGGATCAGAATGGGGGTGGTTAGCAGATCGAGAGAGGTTCTTCTCCCCCTCTACTCTGCCCTGGTGAGACCACATCTGAAGTCTTGTGTCCAGGTGTGGACCCCTCAGTTCAAGAAGGACACGGAGCTGCTGGAGGGAGTCCAGCACAGAGCAATGAGGATGATGAAGGATGTGGAGCATCTCCCTGATGAGGAGAGACTGAGGGAGCTGGGTCTCTTGAGCTTGGAGGAGACTGAGGGGTGACCTCATTCATGTCTATAAATATGTGAAGGGTGGGTGTCAGGAGGATGGAGCCAGGCTCTGCTCAGTGTCATCTAGTGACAGGACAAGGGGCAACCATGGAATCACAGAACATTAGGGATTGGAAGGGACCTTGAGCAATCATCCAGTCCAATCCCCCTGCCAGAGCAGGATCACCCAGACCAAGTCACACAGGAACATGGCCAGGAGGGTTTTGAACGTCTCCAGAGAAGGGGACTCCACAAACCCCCGTGCTGCTTGAGACAAAGTCCCAAATGCAGTGGGCTATTGCTGTACCTTTGGGGCCACCCCATGAACAACCATGTGAAAGTCTCACTAGCCCCTAGCACTGAATGTATTATTGCAGGTGGCTTCCAGCTGAAGTTCAGTGTCTTTAAAGACTCAGCTTGTCCCTAACTCCACGCCGAAGCCTTGGGTGTCGGTCCCACGACGAATTAGCTCTGAATCCATCATCTGGCAAACACAGCCACCAAAACTTTTCCTTCAGGACTGTGCAAAAGCAAACCAGCCTCAAACCCATCCCCTCCTATTCTGCTGCCTCTGCTCTTTATGCAGCCAGCCCCCAAATCCTTTGTTTTCATATTAAAACGTTTATTCCCAGCTTTTCCTCTCCCCTGCCAGCCAAGGCTCCGTGCTCAGCCCGGGAGGATTTGTTTGTTGTGCCCCAGCTTTAAGTCCAGAGGAAGGGCTGAGGCAGAGGACACGGTGACACCCGTGCTGCTCCGGCGTGGGGGCCAGAGGAGCTTTGTGGGGTTTGGGTTGCTTCGTGCCTCTGCTCGATCTTGTCTTCTGAGCTAATCCAGGAGGAATAAAGCCGAACGCCAGCGGCAGGCTCCTCTCTGTCTTTGCTGGGATGAGCATCCTTCCTGAGCGCAGCGCTTCCGCCCCTTCTCTTGGCTGGGCTGGCTCACCAGACAAAGGGTTTGACTGGAGCCCTGAAAGCTTCAACATGAGAGGTGATTAGAGACAGAGAAGAGAACAAAGCTGCCTTCTGAGGAGCTGCAGACCATAAATGCTCCTCTGCCCTTGGGAAACAGCCCAGCCTGCTGCAGGCTCCTCACTGGAAGGCTGAGTCTGGCTGAAGCCTTTCAAGGACTTTCCTATTTCAAAGCCAGGTGAAGCCTTTGTGTGAAGTGTTTTGTACTCTTCAGGGTTTGCTTTGGAGAAGTCTTTCGGCACAGAAACTTCAATCTCATCTTCAGTCCAGGGCAGAACCACAGAGATGATGGAGGGAGGGGAGCATCTCCCCGATGAGGAGAGGCTGAGGGAGCTGGGTCTCCTGAGCTGGGAAAAAAGGAGCCTGAGGGGTGACCCCAGGAATGTTGGTCAATATGGAAAGGGTGGGTGTCAGGAGGATGGAGCCAGGCTCTGCTCAGGGGCCAACGGATGGACTTGGCTCTCAGCAAGGCAAGCCATGGAGGGAGTTTCACGAGCCATGGAGGGGGTTTCACAAGCCATGGAGGGGGTTTCACAAGCCATGGAGGGGGTTCACGAGCCATGGAGGGGGTTCACAAGCCATGGAGGGGGTTCACAAGCCAGCCCTTCCCTGGTCACCAGCTTGGCCAGGAGATTCTACAGGAGTGCTTGGCCCTTGGGATCAGACAGCTTTACTGCTGGTCCTGCAAATCAGGGCTTTCTGTTGTCTGAGCAGTTGACCAAAAGCTTCTTGTCAGGGAAGATTAGTAGCCATGGAAAAACCTAAAAGTCTCAGGCTTGAGACAAGCTGATAAATGATGTTTTTTATTTCTAGATCATCCATCAGCGAGTCTTTGCTGTTTGTGCTGACGCAGAGGATGGATGAGGTGTTTGTCTTGGTTTGCTCAGTTCACTGGATGCAGGGTCCACCAGTAGCTGCTTGTCTTGGCTCTCAAAGGAGCCTCCAGTCTGAAAGGCAGGTAGTGAATTAACACCAGTAGCCCTAACAATCCATCCCAGTCTGGGCACTTGCCTTTGTGGGTCTGCAGAGGTGCTGGGCAACGGAGGGCCATAGGATGAAGAGGGGACTGAAGCTCTTGCTTCTCCTGCCTTGTCACTCTCCTTGTAAGAGGAGAGCTTGGATGATCTGGGACGTGTCAGTTTGTAGAGGAGAAGGTTGTGAGGGGACTCAATCACTGCCTGTAAAAGCATGAGGACTGGGTGTCAAGAGGAAAGAGATGATCTCTTGTCACTTGCTCCTTGTGATAGGACAAGGGGTGCTGGGGATCAATTGGAGCACGGGAAGCTGGGGGATTGGACTAGATGATCTTTTGAGGTCCCTTCCAGTCCCTAATGATCCTATGAAGTTCCACCTCACCATGAGGAGAAACTTCTTTACTGTGAGGGCTACAGAGCAGTGGAACGGGCTGCCCGGGGAGGTTGGGGAGTCTCCTCCACAGACTTTGAAGCTCTATCTGGATGCATTTGAGTTTAACCCATCTTAGTTTCCATGATCCTGCTTGAGCAGGGGGCTTGGATTTGAGGGCCCCTGGAGGTCCTTTCCATCCCCAATGATCTGTGAATCTGTGTGTGTGTCTGTGAGCTGCTCTACCTTGAGCACTGAGTGTTGAATGAAGCACTTGGCTTGAGGCTGTTCCAAACCCAAGCCTCGGGGGCTTTTGTCTCACTTGAGGCTGGAAGGACCAGAGTTCTTTCATTACCCAGTAAACCAGATGTCAACAAGGGCTGGTGGCTCACACGCTCTCCACTCGTATCCTCTTTTCCTCGTGGAATTGCCTGTCAGGTCTGGCACCTGCAGCTGGACTCTCGGATAAACAGACCGACTCATAAATCAGACTATTTTTAGCTCGACTGACTTCCAGCTGATGTCTTTATCTGCCACGGCCTTCAGGAAGCATTTCTTTAATTCATTTCTAAATCTCAAAGTGTAAAATTGATCTTCCCTGGCTGCTTCTCAGCAAACAAACGCTTCTTCCCCCAGGAAAGGGCTTTATATCCTCAGGTGAATGACACGAGGAGCAGCAGGAGCTCCCCAGTCAGCAGGCTGGAGGATGAGTCCTGAGGCAGAGCTATTTCCTGGCTTGTTAGCAAAGGAAGGAGTTAATTTCATGGGGCAAAGGGGAAGCACTGTGGGATGTTATCTCAGGTGCTGCCGTGTCTCTGGGTGCTGCTCAGTGATTTCCCTGTCGTTTCTGTCCCCTGCCTACAAGCAGAGGTGGAACACACAGGAGTAAATGCAGGCTAAGGCACTGCAGGGCCATTTTTCAGAGGTTCTTTGTGCTCCTGCAGCTTTTCTCCTTCTCAGAGCTGGGCTGAGTGTTCTGGGGGCTCAGAGCTAATGTCCTCAGAAATGACTGCAGGGGATGCCCAGCCCTTGAGCTCTGCAAGGGACTTGCTCCTCTGCAGCAGCCTGAGGACAGGTCAGGTAGTGTCACACAGTCCAGTCACTCTGCTTCTTTGAGCTGCAGTGAGTTGCTACTGACAAAGTGCAGCCAAGCTACGTAGCTCTTTGTGGAGCCAGAGAATCCTTCAGGTTGGAAAAGACCCCTGGGATCATCGAGTTCAACCTTCACAGAACATTAGGGACTGGAAGGGACCTCGAAAGACCATCCAGTCCAATCCCCCCTGCCACAGCAGCATCATCTAGACCAAGTCATGATTCCATGGCTTCTCCAGCGAGGTGAGCCTGCTCTGGCAGGGGGATTGGACTAGATGATCTTTTGAGGTCCCTTCCAATCCCTGATGATTCTGGTTCTATGTCCAGGTGGGTTTTAAATGTCTCTAGAGAAGGAGACTCCACAACCCATCTTGGGCAGCCCCTTCCAGGGCTCTGTCACACTCACTGGGAAGAAGGTCCTTCTCATATTTCTATGGAGCCTCCTCTACTCCATCTCACACCCACTGCCCCTTGTCCTATCACTGGATGACACTGAGCAGAGCCTGGCTCCATCCTCCTGACACCCACCCTTCACATATTTATAGACATTAATGGGATCACCCCTCAGTCTCCTCCAAGCTCAAGAGACCCAGCTCCCCAAACCTCTCCTCATCATCCCTTCATCATCCTCTNTCCTCATCAGGGAGGTGCTCCTCTCCCTTCATCATCCTCTTTACTCTACACTGGACACCCTCCAGCAGCTCCATGTCCCTCTTGAAGTGGACACAAGACTCCAGGTGTGGTCTCACCAGGGCAGAGCAGAGGGGCAGCAGTGACTCTGTTCACTTGAGCTGCAGTGACTTGCTAAGGACAAAGTGCAGCTGAGTCCTGTAGCCCTTAGTTTGTTGAATCCTAGACTCACTCAGGTTGGAAAAGACCCCTGGGATCATCGAGTCCGACCATCAGCCTCCTAAACCAGATCCCCCAACACCAAGCAGATTTTGAACACATGCAGGGATGGGCACTCGACCACCAGTCTGGGCAGCTCATTCCAGCACCGAGTGAAAATGAAGCCTTCAGACCCAGCCCTCCCAGTCCGAGCAGCGACGGCTCCGTGCTGCTCTCTACACCACGGGCACCCAAACCCCCAGAGACAACGCTGGATCTGCCCATCAGAAACTTCCCACCTAGCCCAGATGCCCTGGGCAAGTCAGACTGAAGCGGGGTCTCGCGTGGGTTGCAGTGTTGACACAGGAAGAAGTGTTTGATGGAATCAGTCGCCGCTGCCAGGACGCAATATGGACGGGCCTGATCTCCCCTTCTGCACGAGCTGTGAGCGGCAGGGAGAGCAGCAGGAAAGAGGGAGTCAACTCATGTATTTTAATTGCCTTTCTGGAAGATGGCAAGCGGGCGACTTGGCAATAATGAGACAACAGAAATAAACCCCGCGCGGCGAGCAGCCCTGCCCCCTGCTAATCAGCAGAGCTGCCGGCAAATGTCCGGCAGGAGCCGTGCCGGGAGCTCGTGCCGCGCTCACCCGGAGGTGGCACCGAGCTGGTGCCGTCTCCTCTGCTCCCGGCTCAAGGGACCCAGCTCCCTCAGCCTCTCCTCATCTGGGAGATGTTCCACTCCCTTCATCACTTTGTGGCTCTCTCAGCAGCTCTCTGGCTGTGCACGTGGCGGAGGGGGGACCTCGTTAGTGGTGGAAAGGGTGGGTGGCAGGAGGATGGAGCCAGGCTCTGCTCAGGGGCACCCAGTGACAGGACGAGGGGCAGTGGGTGTGAGCTGGAACACAGGAGGTTCCACATCAATATGAGAAGGAACTTCTTCCCAATGAGGATGACAGAGCCCTGGAAGGGGCTGCCCAGGGGGGTTGTGGAGTCTTCTTCTCTGGAGATATTTAAGACCCACCTGGACGTGTTCCTTTGTGACTTGGTCTAGGTGATGCTGCTGTGGCAGGGGGATTGGACTGGATGATCTTTCGAGGTCCCTTCCAATCCCTCATGTTCTCTGATTCTGTGATCTCACGTGTTCTTCCCTCCTTTCATCCTGGGTAGAACTGAGGGGTTTGAAGAGCCCTGTGAAAAGGAAACATCCTTTTGTTGTAACTTCTTCCTTTGTTGGTTTTTTTGCCTCTCCTGGATTTTCTGTGCAGTAGTGTCTATAAATATCAGAGCAATTCAGGCATGAAGCAGCCACGGACTAAATATAAAGCACAAGAAGAATACTCAGGGTCTCATCAAGAGATGAGAAAACACCTCTATTTAGTCTCACCTCGACTTCATCGGACAGACCTAGCTGGCATCTGTAGCTGCTCCACCATGGGCCAGTGCTTGAGCTCAGGGAAGTGCCCAGTCACAGCATCACAGAACATTAGGGATGGACATCTGATGGCCAGTCTAACCCTCCCCTGTTGGAGCCTGAAGCCTTTCCCTCTGCTTCTGTCACTAAAGACCTGTGAGAAGAGACCAGCACCAGCATCTCTACAATGTCCTTTCAGATGGCTGTAGAGAGCGATGAGGTCTCCCCTCAGCCTCCTCATCCTCAAACTAAACAGCCTCATCTCCCTCAGTCTCTCCTCATAAGATGGATTCCCCAGGCCCCAACAAATTAAATGAGTGTCTAGGCTACTGTCGGGTTTGATAAACACTCTGGACCACTACAATTAATATTTCAATGTTCATTTCCCTCTTTAACTGAAGATCAGGACAGCACTTGCAGTGCTGGGTAGAGGACGAGGCAGGCTGAGCCGCCCCAGCATCCCTGTGCGATGTAACGGCTTCTGTAATGGTTTTGGAGGCCGTCAGATAAAACCCTGAGTAGAAATAAATATCTTCAAGCACCCTCCATCTGCATGCCCAGGCTGGTTCTAGAAATACAGGGCAATGAGGAGATAATTTGTCTAATTCCTGTGCTGCCTGGGAGGTCTCTTTTAGCACCAGAAGGAAAAGCAGACTGATGTGAATTGCACCAGCCACTGGATTCAGTGGGGTTGTTTATATCGGGGTGAATTAGCCAGGACCTCCTACAAACAAGGTCTTGGAGCTGGCAGCTTGCAGCAGGAGATGAGGGGGTTCATGGGCTTCTCAGTTTGTCCTGAAAACGCCTCTGACGTTCAACTGATCGACTGGGCTGCGATGCCGAGTCCAAGGGGTGCTGCAGAGCACTGGCCACATGGAAGATTCCCCTGGAGATCATGGGATCCCAGACTAGTCGGGTTGGAAGGGACCTCTGGAGATCCCACAGGAACATCCAGGCGGGTTTGGGATGTCTCCAGAGCAGGAGACTCCACAACCTCTCTGGGCAGCCTGGGCCAGGGCTCTGTCACCCTCCCTGGAAAAACTATTCCCTTGTGTTTAAAATGAGCCTCTTGTGTCCCAGTTTGTGCCCAGTGCCCCTTGTCCCGTCGATGGCAACCAGTGCTGGAAACTAGGAGAACCTACTCTGCATGGGGGACGGACTAGATGATCTCCAGAGGTCCTTTCCAACCCCATTATTCTATGAGGCAGAGAACAGAGAGGAAGGTGAGGTGTGGGCAGAGAGGTCAGCACCATCCCGTGCTCCCCACTGAGGACTCTGCCTGGGCGACGGGGTGAAGGGGAAACATAAGATGAAGAAGCTTGTGGATGGAGCCGAAGACAGGATGGTCACGGACTCATCACTGCTCTGAGCAGAAGAGGCTCAGCTAGGGACCGTTAATGTGTGGGACAGCCAGGAGCTGCCTTGTCTGTCCTCTGTGCCCTGCCCTGTCTCCTGGACTCCAGCACTTTGGGGTTTTGCAGTGAACTAGTGGCATTTGAGGGTGATTCCAGGCAAGATGGTAGTCAAGACCCTTCTCCTCCACAAGCCCTGGGCAATGGCTGCTCTCCTCAGAGCCACAAGACAGGCTCCATCCCGAAGGGATCTGCTGCTAGACCTGTCAAAATGACTCTTCACTGCCTGCGAAACACACGATGGACGATGCCTTCAATTGAACAGCCAGGAAGGCAAAGCATCACGTTCAAGATGCAGGGTGCTGATGTACCCCAAGAAAGCTGTAGCCAGCTCAGAGCAGGTGCTGTTGGTTTGACAGAGTGCGTTCTGCTGCTTGAGCTCCCTGGATTCCACTCATTTTGCAGACAGAAACAGGTTTGTGACTGGGAAGAGGGGCTGCAGGACCTCCAGTTTATCTGTTTGGGGTGGTCGAGGAGCTGCCCTGACCAAGGGCCAGAAGCCCAGCTGCTGGAAGTTAACTTCTCTGCACTGGGACCTGGTGATTTCTGCAGCCCCTCCCGCCCTCCTAGGGTTAATAAAGAGCTCGTTAAGCCTTCACTTGCTCCTCAACTTCCAAACGATGAAGTGAGGTAGAGAAGGAGCAGTGTCCTAACTTGCTTGACCTGGCTTGGTCACAGCTTGGATCAGCTGGGAGAACCAGCCTTTCCCTCAGCTCTGTGTGGGGATAGAAAAGGCTCCGGGCTGGAGCAGCCCCTGTCCTCCCAGCTGGGATGTAATTGCCTCCAGTACATGACTGGTTGCCTAGAGGCAGGAGAACCAGCACAAGTCCGACCTCGTTGTTCCACGGCCTCTCCAGAGCTGGTTCCACCCCTGCAGATGCTACTGAGGAGACCTGGAACAGATGAAATGAGGACAAACCCCACTCTCCAGCCGTCCCATCGCCTGTCTGCAGCTGCAAAGTAAGTGCCTGCTCCTTTTGTGGCTGTTGCGAGCTGTGAACTCGGTGATGCTCTCGGAGACCCTGTGGCGCCAGGTGTCTGTTGAGTTTATTGGCTCTTGCTGCCGCGGTTCAGACCCCGAGGGGTTTGGAACAGTCACTTGTTCAGAGTGTTGTGGTCCTGGAGTAGTAATGAAGTGGTTCTGCTGGAGTCACCCCGTGTAGAGCAGCGCTCAGCTTGTGTCTGGCCTGGGGGTGCCTGGAGAAGGGAAGGGGTGAGGCAGAGGGAGGAAGGCACACGAGAGCCTGTTGTGGCTCTCTCCAGAGCTCAGTCCTGCCAGAGCACCACAGCCTGTGCTTCTGACTCTGCTGAGCAGAGGATTTGTGCCTGAACAGAGCTGCTCCATCAGAGTCTGGTCAGAACAGCCGGCAGCTTCAACAGGCAGCTGCCAGCTCTTGCTCTTCCCTCTCCCTTTGCCTCTGGACAGCTGGTTGTTCGACTGCGTGAAGCTGGGAGCTCACCAGCCAGCACTGTCTTGTTTCTGGTTGTCTGTTGGGCTTTCAAAGGTAACTAGAGAACTAAAGGTTGTGTCCTGTGTGTAGGTCAGTGGCCACACATCACCTTGTGCTCTGTTTCGGCCAGCAAGAGGTGGTTTTGTGCTACTGCTCTCCAGTGCTCTCTGGAAGTGCCTGTCTGTCAGGAGAGCGGGAGCAGGGTGCTCTGTGTGCAGGAGGGTGAAGCTGTGGAGGGGAACAGCTGTGCCCCACGAACGTGCGGCAGCTGGGGCTTCCCATCCCGCTGTGTGGAGGATGGCTCCTCTCTGGGAGCGTCTAGCAGGGTTGTAGATCGTCTGCCTTTGTTGAAAAGAGGAGTCACCACCTGGCAAAGCAGCATCTTGGGCTGGGTGCCTGGAGGTTGTCCGTGGCCAGTACAATCAGTCTGTGGCTAGTGCCGTCAGCCCACAACACGCAGAGCAGGACCCGTTTGTAAACGGTGGTTTGGCTCAGGGGTTACCCGAACCATTAACAAGCGATGATACCCCCAAGCTGTGACCACAGGGGTGATAATAGGGTGGGGATGGTGGGGTGTGCTCCCCGGGGGGACTTTTCCTTTTGGCCTGTGCGTTCTGAGCCGAGCAGCAGGGCTCGTCAAGCTGCTGCGCGAATCTCAGTCCCATAATTAGCTGTGGCGGTGGGGCTGGTTCTTCTCGCACCTCCTGTGGAAACTGGGAGGCGCTCGCTGAGCTGCAGCGACTTCAGCGCCGTCGGCCCCGTCGCACTTCGGCACAAGCCGAGTGCCAGCTGTCTGCTTTCAAGCTGTTAAGACGGGGAGGAAGCGCCGAAGGAAGCCCGTTGTCCCCTAACAGGGCTCGACGAGGCTTTGGGAGGTCGGCTGTTGGAGCGATCTGAAGTCCCACCTGCTCCGGGGAGCTGCGGAGCTGGTTAGGGTACAGCAACAGCACCTCTTCAAGGGCTGAGAGCACCCCATGAATATTCATTAGACCTCTTTCATGCCATAAGTGAGGATAATTGTGCTTCAGGGTGGGCAAACCAGCAGGCTGGGTGGTGATGGGGGGGAAAGGGTGGGTTTGAACCCGAACCCCCGTGTTCTGAGGATTTCAGCTCAGCCCGGGGCAGGGAGGCAGCGCTTTGTCCCCTTGGGTCGCGCTCCAGCCTCCGACTGGAGGGTTTTTGCACCACGGAAGCATCTCCACTGCGTTGCCACTGGTTTTACGTGGCTGTGCTTTGTGAAGAGGGGTTGGGTGAACCAGAACCGAGGAGGGGGCTTGGGTGGTTGCATTTATTAGCCCTTGGCCTCCGCTTTCCTGTCGGTGTCACATTTTCTGTACCAAGGAAGATCACCTTGCACTTGGCAGCAGCTACTTCTTTGGGCATGAAGCTGTAGTTGTGGTCGGTACTGAACAGGACCCTCGTGGCTTGGCCACTGAGGGGCTTGTACATGTCACCAAAGCCCTTCACAAACATCAAAGTCTCTTTATGCGATCAGAGGACTATCACTGGGACAATGACTTGCCTCAAGGCATTGGGGTGAGGTCGTAGAGTTGATGTAAGTGGGTTTGAGTAACTTCACTGCCTGCTAGCAGTGGCGAGCACAGAGTGTTTGTATGGGGTGTGTTTACTGTGAGGATCGTGAGAGCTGCCTCCTGTGCTTTGTCCTCTGGCTTTGCACTGGAGAAGAGTGATGGTGATGAAGATCAGCAATTCCAGCATCACCCTGCAGACCACCCTGCTTGGGATTTCAGGCTAGAAGGCAAATGTCTGTAGCCATAGCATCACCAGGGATTGGAGGACCTCGGACGATCATCTAGTCCAATCCCCGTGGAGAGCAGGATCACCTAGACCAAGTCATAGCATCATAGAGTCATTAGGGATTGGAAGGGACCTCGAAAGATCATCCAGTCCAATCCCCCTGCCACAGCAGGATCACCCAGACCAAGTCACACAGGAACACACCCAGGTGGGTCTATAATGCGTGGAATCCTCAAAGGAGGCAGCACTGGAGCAAAGAATCATCTATCAGCTCTGCTAGAAGCTTCCCCTGTGATGCTGAGCCACTGAAATTCACTTTTTCAAAGCTGTCCCTGTCTTCCTTGACCTTCAGGGTGTTGTGGTGCCTTAGGGTGTTGTTCTGCGGGGTGTGAATACTTTGGTTATCAAACTCAGGAGGTCAGTGGCAGCTCAGAACTCGGGAAGAGCTGTGGCTGTGGGCTGTAGCGTCTCCGTACTGGGTTTGTCTGTAAAATGGGCATCGTAGTCACCCACCTCTCCCACCCACCCCACCCGCGATCCTCTGACCCTTTCTATGGGACAAGAACAGTTTGTGGTGACACCAGGCTCCTTTCTCATCAGTCCAGCCACAGAAAAAGCCCTTTTTGTGGTGAGAATCGAGAGCTCTGCAGCACCCAGTGCCACCAGTGCGGCCGCTCTGGTGCAGCAGGAGCATCTGAGTCGGCAGCGAGGGAACGGGAGGTCTGGTCGGATGAGCGCAGATCGGAGCCGAGCTGTTCGTACCAGGGACAGGAGCTGATTCTGGGCAAAAGGGACCTTTAAAAGGCGTCGTGTGGGGCTGGGCTGCGGCTCCCGTGTAACGGAGCGTGCTGCAGCAGCATGACTCCACAGTTCTCTTCCACCCCTCTGCTGGTTCCAGCACTCTGTGACCCTGTGGATGCCAGGGCTGGGAGATGGGGGTTTATTGATCTCTGCTGCAGCAAGCTGAAGCTCAGCCAGTTCAAAGTGATTTCAAAGAGAGCTCGTTCTGCTGATGCACGGGGGTTTTTTTCCGCCTTGAAGCTGATCTCAGCCTCGTGTGCTCACGCTAGGCTTGAGCGCTGCAAGGAACCTCCTATCAAGTCGGCTGGTGTCAAGGAAGTCACATCAATAGGCGCCTGAAGGTTTCCTTCTGACAGGAGAGAAGGGAATCTGGCGCAAGGTGTTGCCCAGGCTGCTGGAAAAGGCAGGCTGAGGCGCTGGCATTGCCAAGTGAGCCTGAGGTGGAACAGCCCCGAAATAGAACCCAACCCGCGGAGCAGCGCGGCCGCGGCCGCACGGGGAGGAGCAGGAGCCGCATCCCGAAGCCTTTAATGAGTCCGGGCTGCTGCTGAGCTCGTGAGGGTGGAGGAGCAGGACGGGGCTGTAAATCCTCCTCATGCCAAACGGGCTCTGAGCCAGTGAGAGAAGTTAAGTGCTAGCGAGCACTCCCAGCTTGTGCTGCAGGATGTGAGGCTTCAGGACCAGACAAATAAAAACCTCCCCACCGCCACACGCTGCCAAACTGGGAGCTCGCCAGCCTTTCCAGAGAGTGCTGGTGGGCTTTGGAATCGGAGTGCCTGGAGACATGACTTTGCAGATCGTGTGAAACAATAGCTCTGGCAAGTGCTGCAAGATGGAAGTGATGCGTTTTCCACGGGGCGGCTGGTTTTCCTCATTTTCAGTAGATCTAATTTGCTTTCATGAGGCAAGAACACAAGCGTGAAGTGAGGAAAGAATGGGGGGGGTGTCTGTGAGACTCTCTGGCTGCAAATGAAAAGGACATTTATTTTCAGGTCATTAGGTTTGTTTCAGCACGTGTGATGGGATCACAGACTCACTAGGGGTTGGAAGGGACCTTGAAAGATCCATCTAGTCCCATCCCCCTGCCACAGCAGGATTCCCTAGATCCAGTCACACAGGAACACATCCAGGAGGGTCTTAAACATCTCCAGAGAAGGAGACTCCACAACCCAACCCTGGGCAGCCTGTTTCAGTGCTCCATCACTGGGAAGAAGGTCCTTCTCATACTGATGTGGAACCTCCTCTGCTCCAGCTCACACCCAGTGCCCCTTGTCCTATCACTAGATGACAGTGAGCAGAGCCTGGCTCCATCCTCCTGACACCCACCCTTCACATAAAACCACCTAGGAAGCAAAGTGCTGAGTAAAAATAAAAGCTAAGTGTAAAATACTAACGTGAGTCACTTCAGCAGCTGTAAAATCTCTCTGCTGCCCTCAGATCTGGATCCAGCAGCTGTGATGGATAACTCTTCTCCTTTAAAGTAACAGCACTTTGAATATTCCAGATCCTCTGGGGTTTGCAAAACTGGGGTGGAAATGATGCTGAGAAGCCCTTGAAATTAAATTTTCAAGCCCTACTCAGGCCAAGATGTTGGGAAAGCAAAGAGCATTCAGAAGGAAAACGCCCTGAGCCAGGGAAGTGTGAAGAAACCTGCTTCTGCCTGAGCTGTGAAGGTGGAAGGGGAGCGTGACCGCACGTGTGTGGGGCTCGTGGCAGGTGCTGAGGGCTTGCTGAGGTGTTCTGAGGGCCAGTGGGGCTTGAGGAGATGCTGGAAGTTGTCTTCATCTCAAGTCCAGCATCTCTGCAGAAGCTCAATGTGATTTCTTGCAGAGGGGCTTCACCCTCACTAGGGAGGGGGTGGGATCCAGAGGCTGTAGGGACAAACTGGTGCCAGTCCAGTTACCAGCTGTTTTAGCTGTTTCCTGTGGCCTTGTTCCTGTTGCTATAAATCAATTGTCCCTCTGAATCCAGTGGCAGCAGGTTCATTGGTTCCCCTGCACAAACACTAGTGTTAAAGTTATTGTGTGATCTCGTAAAACCCACAATTAGCTGCTTTATAAATGGTAAAGTGGACAATTAATGTAATTATGCAGGAGTGCTGCTAATTAATGATTATATCTCTTCTGGAGCCGGAGTATTGATGCTAATATGGGAGGAAATTAGATCGAACATCCAGATAGTCCATGTGTGGGCTCTGTGGAAGGGCTGCGTGGTGTTTGCCCCCGTGGGATGGTTAAAGCAGGTCTCTGGGGTTTAAGAAGCCCTGTTGGCCACGGGATGAGGGAGGGGGAGCAGGAGCATGTGGTCTCCACCCCAGAGACAGAGCCCTGCTCTCCGCTCCAGCGGGCTCTCTGCCAGGACAGCTCTCCTGATCTACATTTTATCTGCAATGCATCAATAGCTTGTGCAGCCCTGGTTCTCCGGCACCGTTCTCCCTGCCTGTGCGGAGCTGCAGCCCCGGCGCAGTGCTGCATCGGTCTGTAGCCCCTGGGCTGCTGCCCCTCAGCCAGCCGATGCTCTTCCTGTGCTGACTCTGCAGTGGGTGTGAAGTGGAACAGAGGAGGTTCCATATAAACATCAGAAGGACCCTCTTCCCAGTGAGGTGACAGAGTGCTGGAAGGGGCTGCCCAGGGAGGTTGTGAAGTGTCCTTGTCTGGAGACATTTCAGATCCTCCTGGCCTTGTTCCTGTGTGACTTGATCTAGGGGATCCTCTGGGGCAGGGGGATTGGACTGGAAGATCTTGAGGTCCCTTCCAGTCCCTGATGTTCTGTGATTCAATCTGAACACTCGTCTCGGAGTACAAAGGGGGCTTCCAGAATGTTGCTGTAGGAATTAATGGTCCATTTGCCTACTGCCTTCCCATGGGAACAGCCCGTGGTGTCCCTACCAGTGCCGTGGTGTCCCTCCTGGTGCAGCTCCTCAGTCTTCAGAACCCCAGAGCATTGCAAAGCCCAACTAGAACCAACGGCAAAGGACCTCACAGACAATGAGAGCCTTTAATGAAATTAAGCTCTATAACATCACGACATTAAAAGAGAAAACCTCAGTGGGTTTTGCACGTGAACATTTTTCCTGACTCGGTGCCTGACGTGCAGGTTGTTCATTAGGGGTCTCTGGAGATGGAAGAAACAATGAGGGTGATTTAACGAGATTAAAAAGCAAAAAAGGCAGCAATAAATTTGAGCATGTGTCCAGATCTGGGCCGCTGGACTGCGGAGGTAATGGCATATTGATGTGGCAATCGATAGCCAGAGTTCCAGCCAAACTCCCAGCCGGCCCCTGGGAGCCGTAACCCTCTGCGTTCTCTTGGAGGAAGAGTAAAGCCTGCTGGAAGGAGGATGTGGAGCACCCTGCTGGGGTGGATCCTCTCCTGTTCAGCAAATATCCTGTTGTGCCAGGAAATTCTGCAGAGTGAGGGGGGCTGAGGCCGTGGAGCAGGTTGCCCGGGGAGGCTGTGGCTGCTCCATCCCTGGCAGTGTCCAAGGGCAGGTTGGATGGGGCTGTGGGCAGCCTGGTGAGAGGTGTCGCTGCCCCTGGCAGGGGGTTGGGGCTGGGTGAGCTCTGTGCTCCCTCCCAGCCCAGTCTGGGACTCTGTGGTTGTATGAAACAAGCCACTTGCCCACAGAGCAGTCTCTGAGGTCTGTGACCACCTGCGTTCAGAGCTGTCACCGCAGCCCGGCCGCACGCGTAGCGCTCACGCTGGTGCTGGCAGCAGAGCATCACTTAGCTCTCTTGATGAAAGGGACCCCGTCCGAGCCAGACCTCGAGCAGCTCCAGCAAGAAGCCGTGGGGCAGCGCCTTCGTGCCTGGCTTCTCCTCTCCTCCCGTGCCGCGAGCGGTTCACGTCGGGCCAAGACGTCCCTTCTGGGCGCCGCGGCTCGTCACCGCGCTGAGTGCCTGACTGTTTGTGACTGACCCGCTCCTGCGTGCCGTGCCGGCCCCGAGTGGGAGCAGGGGAGGTCAAGCGAGGGAGCAGACGCTGGGTGGGGGTTATTCGGGCTCTGTCTGCCCTCCAAGCCCCAGAGAGGTGTCGCCAGCTGTTGGACAAGGGGGCTGTTGGGGGCTGTTTGCGGGGAAACTCGTCCTCAGTGCAGGAAAAGTCGATCCAAGGGCTGCAGCGTGTGTTGGGTTCTGTGGGAGTGTTTTGGTGCCTTCATACCTCTGGTTCAAGTGTGTCCTGCTCCTCCAGCTCTGTGTGAGAGGGGCAGTCCGGTGCTGGGGTTGGGTCTTCAGTGGGTTACCCGTGATTCAGGCAGCCCAGTTTGGCTTCTGCTTTCTGGGTTTGAGGAGTGTCTCTGAGCTCTCTGTACCAGTCACACCTGGTACAACTTTTGTCCTTTACTGGGCAAGGAGGGGACCACCCCAGGCCTGGGAAACCTCTTTCAACACGACACCCTAAACAGGATGGCTTTGGGACACGGGTTCCTTGCCCAGAGCTTCCCTTCTCCTAACACAGACCAGCCCCTGCCACAAACCCCAGTCTTACTCCACTGCCTCACTGGTGTTTGAGTTCATTCCAGAACGCAGTCACTGCTGTGCTGAGCTGCCTGGGCAACGGGTTTGAGCGGCTCCCACAGCCCAGCTTACGCTGTCTCGGGGCCCCCTCCGATGCCTTTTCTCTCCGCTCGAACCCTTTCAGCGCAGGGAGAGCTGCGCCGGAGACAGTAGATGGCGGTGTCCGAGCCCTCAGCGCACCCTGGGGGAGGCTGGGAGTGGAAATGGGGGTCAGCTGCTAAGGAAAGGGGTGCGAGAAGGTTCTGAGGAGCTACCCGAGGCTCTGCTGTCTCTGCCTTTGCAGTCACAGAATCATTAGGGTCTAGGTGGTCCTGCTGTGGCAGGGGCGTTGGACTGGCTGGTCTTTCGAGGTCCCTTCCAGTCCCCAATGCTCTCTGATCCTGTGAATCCCTTGTGTAGAGCATCTCGGTACCCTGCGTGCTCCTCCGGGCAGGGCGGTGGGTTTAAAAGCCCCTCACAGCACCGTCTGCTCTCGTTAGCTCTGTGTGCAGGGGCTGTGGGCTCCTGCAGCTTGTCCACATGGGTTGTTCCTCCAGGACAGCTGCCTTGTTCCGGGCTCAACTGGTGCAGCATCTTGTCCCCAGGATTTGCACCGTGCTGTTCCGAGAGTGTTCGTGCCCCGGCTCTCTGTTCCGCCGGGCTTGCACTTTGCTCGGCTCAGAACGCAGCCTTTCAAACAGAAGCCAAGAGTTTTCCCTTGGTGGCCACCAGACAGAGTCTGTCCGTACCCCACGTGAGCCAGGCGCTGCCCTTCCAGCCCTCTGGTAGATGATGCTTCTCATTTCTTTGTGTCTCCATCCCCCTCCTTGCGCCTCCCTTGCCCGACATCCTGAGCGCATCTGGTGCATCCGACCCTCTTCCTCGCAGCCCTCTGTAGCTGAGTAACTGCAAAAAGACTTTAAACCAGATCTTTCTTCTACTCTAGAAGCTGTGAATAACAGGAAAAGACGTGATGGAACGAGGAGAGGTGACAAATCCATCAGCCCTGCTGCTTCCTTGAAGTTGGCACCACTCTCCTCCCATGAACGCCCAGTCAGCACCACAGCACCCGCCTGAGCCGCTGGTTGTAAATGGGACGGGGTGGGGGGTGAAGGTCTCGTTCAGCAGCTCGTGAAACCCTCTCGGATGCGTTTCTTTCCCAGTCGTGTTTTTACGCTCCGTGTTCATTTGCTGCAGAGCAGAAGGGCTCCTTCGGGGGATCGTTCAGCAGCTATTTTCGGGAACAGCTTTGTCCCAGTCTGCTGCAGACTCCTTGTGGAAACGCTGCCAGGTCCTGCCCTGCACGTCGGGGATCGTGGATCCCCGGGCAGCTATTGGGGCCGCTATTGGGGCTTCATTGTCTTGTCTGTGAGATGCTGTGAGCGAACCCCGTGGTGACACCCCCAGGACCAGAGACTTCCTGAGGGCTGAAGCAGGTTTTTCTCGCTGCTGGGGCAAACTGGGCTCAGTGGCCCAGGTCTCACTGGGAGGCGACAGGATATTGTGGGGTTCCTGCCAGTCCCTTCCGCTCTGAGCCAGTTCCCGCATCGCACGAGCATCCCTTAACAGCCTCTAGTCCCGGTGGATCTCCGTGTCAGCTACTGGCGGATGCTCATCGGGGTGTCTGGGGTGCAGCCCTGAGCCGTCTGTGTCGAAAACTCCTTGTCCGGGCACCAGCATCATTTTGCTCTGATGGAAACCCACTGCGTGTGCCCGGGGCTTGTGATTGCTTATCTGTCAATAGATCAGATCGATTAACCTGATCCATTAATAGCTGTATTAACACGCTACACCTAAATTAACACAATTATTAGTATATTAACAACAGTCTATATAGTCATATAATTACTAGTATGTTAATATAACATAATTAATAAAGTAGAACTAATTCATATAGTATTATATATCAGTACTTATATAATTAGATGTAAAATTATACCAATTATATATTAATAGATATATAGTATATGTTAGTAATATATAGTAATGTTAGTATACAGTATATATTAGTAATTACATACACTAATATAATTAGATTACTTACTAATACAATATATGAATGTATCTCATTATTGATAAACACATTAATGCAGTAATAATAGGTCATCATGTTGCTATATTAGTATATACAGCATATTTATGCTGTAATATATAATAGCTTATATAATATAGGATATATAATTAATATATATTATCACCACATACTAATATATACTTATTAGTGTATACATACATCTATTATAGCACATATGTAATTAATAGAAATTAATAACCACATACTAATATATACATATCTAAGTATAGATACACTAATATTATAGCATATGTAATTAATAGAAATTAATATAACCACGTACTAATACTGCGATTAATGCATCACTATATTGGTATTAATGTGTTAGTACTATATGATTAATAGGATGTTAATTATTTTTAGTGTTAACATAGTGTAACATAGAAGTGTTGAGATAATTAATAGATTAATTATCATGGAGTCACAGAACATCAGGGTTGGAAGGGACCTCGAAAGATTGTCCAGTCTAGTCCCGCTGACACAGCAGGATGACCTAGACCAAGTGACACAGGACTGGTTGGCAGCCAGCTGAACAGGAGCTGGCAGGGTGCCCAGGTGGCCCAGAAGGCTAATGGCATCTTGGCTTGGATCAGCACTGGTGTGGCCAGCAGGGCTGGGGATGGCATTCTGCCCCTGGAGTGGGCACTGGGGAGGGCTCCCCTTGAGTAGTGGGGCAGGGCTGGACCCTCACTTCAAGGAAGAGATGGAGGGGCTGCAGCGGGTCCAGAGGAGCAACGAGGCTGGGGAAGGGGCTGGAGGGAAAGGCTGCTGGGGAGAGGCTGAGGGAGCTGGGGGTGTTCAGCCTGGAGAAGGGGAGACTCAGGGGGGACTTTCTCCTTCTCTCCAGCTCCCTGAAGGGAGGTTGCAGTCAGGTGGGGGTCAGGCTCTTCTCCCAGACAACCAGCACCAGGACGAGAGGGCAGAGCCTGGAGCTGCCAGGGGAGGGTTAGGTTGGGTGTCAGGAAGCCCTTCCTTTGGGAAAGGGGGATCAGAGGCTGGACTGGGGTGCCCAGGGCAGTGGGGGAGTCCCCATCCCTGGAGGTGTTGAAGGCCAGCCTGGCTGTGGCCCTTCATGCCCTGGTGTGGCTGCTGGGGTGATGTTAGGTCCTGGTCTGTGCTGGCTGAGCTCAGAGGGCTTCTCCAGCCTCAGCCCTTCTGGGACATAGATATGTGCTAATAATTATATTAATAACCCCACTACATTCTAGATGATGATGTTTAATTCCAAATGCTTATTGCTCACAAGTGCTGATGCAGTGATGCAGCTCAGAGATGCTCTTGCACCTCAACAGCAAAACTCCTTCACGGTGACTGAAACAGGGAGCAGAGAGAAACATCAGCACGAAGGAAGATTTTTGAGGGTGTTGATTTTATTCCTGTTTTACATTCGGGTCGTTTATTGACAGTCAGCAGACGGCTGCTTGTTCTTGAAAACCTTTTGTTTCAGCAGCAGCTGCTGCTGAGGTTTCTGAGTTGATGAAGCACAAGGTCTGTGGCTCTGAGAAACCAGAAACCGCTGCGTTGGACCCATTAGCCCTCACCTTGGGTGAAGTGAGGAGCCGGCTAGGAGCTGCCCTATTGATCGGCGCGGGGCCGCGCTCGGTCCGATCCCCTTGTTCTGGCTGTGGTCACTACCTGCTGCCTCAGCAGAGAGCAGGATCAATCCTGTGAGAAGGATCTGTGGGGCGGCTCGTTCTCAGGGAGAAGCTGCTTCCTGACCCTTCCTGCTCTGCCCCATCTCCAAGGCAGGTAGAGCTTCTGCTTGCTCCAGCCCATGATCTGAAGGGTCCTACTGCAGCTGCAGGGTCCTGCTGAGTTGTTGTAGGCTCTGTTGGGTTGGAAGAGACCTCCAGAGGGTGTCTAGTCCAAGCTTCCTGCACCAAGCAGGGCCAGCACTTGCCAGAACAGGTTGCCCACAGCCCCAGCCAGCCTGACCTTGAATGGCTCCAGGGATGTGGCCTCCACCCTGTCCCTGGGCAGCCCATTCCACCCTCAGATTCCAGAGCTTGTTCCTCCTGTCCAGCCTCCCTCTGCCCTTTTCCAGCCTCAAACCAGGACCCCTTGTCCTATCATTCCCTGCCCTTGGGAACAGCCTTCCCCAGGCACCTTAGAGGCCCCTTTCAGGGGTTGGAAGGTCACTAGAAGGTCCTCCCAGGGCCCCCTTCTCTCCAGGCTGAACAGCAGCAACTCCCTCAACCTGTCCCCAGAGCAGACTCTCCAGGCCCTTCTGGTGTTGGGGTCTCCAGAGGTGGACCCTGGCCTCCAGACGAGGTCTCACCAGGGCAGAATCACCTTAGCTTCAGTTTCTCCTTTGCTATTATCTAGTCTTAGGGTGGCTACTCAGCCCCGAGGGCAGATGTGCTCCTTCTGTGGCCACTGTAGGTCACATCATGGCTACAGGGGAGAAATCGTCAACAAGGGGCACGTTAGCCCTGGGGCTGAGGGGTCCAGCTGGTGTCCAGCCGGGAGCGAGGGCAGCAGCAGTGGCTGAGCCAAGGGCACCGCAGTCGGGTAATTGATTGTAAAGGTGAAAAAAGCAGCAGATCTGCTGCTCTGGCAGAACCAGCCCAGGGTAGAGATTTCTGACTTCACACCAAAAAATATAAGTAATTGAGTTAATTAAAATATTTCCACCTTCTTCCCTGTCAAACGCCGTCGCCGCGTCCCCTCCAAGGGCATTGATTAAGTGATGAGTGACTTTGCTGTGGAAAGCAAAGAGCAGCTCCCTGATGGGGAGAGGCTGGGGGAGCTGGGGCTCTTGGGCTGGGAGAAGAGGAGACTGAGGGGTGACCTCATCCATGTCTATACATATGTGAGGGGTGGGTGTCAGGAGGATGGAGCCAGGCTCTGCTCAGTGGCATCTAGGACAAGGGGCAGCGGGTGTCAGCTGGAACAGAGGAGGTTCCATATGAATGTGAGAAGGACCTTCCCAGTGAGGGTGATGGAGCCCTGGAAGGGGCTGCCCAGGGGGGTTGTGGAGTCTGCAGACATTTCAAACCCACCTGGATGTGTTCCTGTGTGACTTGGTCTAGGGGATCCTGCTGTGTCAGGGGGATTGGACTGGCTGATTGTTTGAGGTCCCTTCCAATCCTCAGTGTTCTGGGGTTCTGTGACTGGATCTAGGGGATCCTGCTGTGGAAGCAGTGTGGAGGCTGAAGGTGGAGGCTGGGGTCCTAGCTCCTGGTTTTGTAGGTCTGAGCAAACATTCCAGGCACTATCTGAAGCCGTGGTGATGACTGAATTGAAGGCTCTCGTTAACCACACTTGGAAAGGGACTGGGGAGACATGTGGAGCGCAGAAGGGGGAGGCTTGGAAGCTTCTAAAAAATGCATGAGGAGCCAAAGCTGCAGAAGCAGAACTGCTGAGCGAGAAGAAAAGCAGAGTCACCCGGTGGCGTTCTGTGGAGTGAGGCTGTTGTGTCCTGGAGAGGAGATGTGTTAGAGGATCCATGAGCTGGTTGCCTGTCCCAGCACATCAATCATGCATCAGCCCTTGTTAGCCTCCTGTAAATGCTGCTCTGGGGTGTCAGTGCGCTGCGTGGGGCACCCCGTGGTGGATCTGCTCTGTGTTCTCTTGGATCAGTTCAGCAGGTTCTTAGTCACTGTGATTAGAAGGTTAAAACACAGAGTTTCCTCCTCCTGGACATCAGGTGCCTGCCTGGCTCCAGAAGTGAGGGAGAGCTGGTTGAGGAGAAGCTGAATGAACCTTCAGAAGTCCCAGCTTGCAGAATTCCACGTGTTTTCTGCAAGCTGGGGCTTTCACAAGTTCCTTCAGTCCCTAACGATTCTCCAAATGAATGTCTGGTTCCCCACTGGCCCTGCCCAATGTCTTGGGGTTCGTGTGTCCCATGTTCTACCCTGCAGGCATCACCCCATCTCTCTGCCATTGAGGGTCTGGGTTGTGAAATTCAAGTGTTGATCAAGGGAAGGGCAAAAAAGCTGGGGAAGGGCTTGGAGAATCCATCTGATGAGGAGAGATGGAAAGAGTTGGGGCTGCTTAGGCTGAGGAAGAGGAGGCTGAGGGGAGACCTCATCACGCTCTACAACCATCTGAAAGGACATTGCAGGGATGCTCATGCTGGGCTCTTCTCACAGGTCACTAGTGACAGAAGCAGATGGAAGGGCTTCAGCTTCAACAGGGGAGGTTTTTGGGTTCTCTTCCTTTAAACAGAAGTTCAGGAGCTCTAATCCCCACATCTTGACTTCATCACCCCATACCCCAACTTTCATCACCCCATACCCTGATTTTAACTTGTCACCTCGTACCCTGAATTTATTCCCATCATGGAATCATTAGTGACTGGAGGGGACCTCGAAAGATCATCCAGTCCAATCCCCCTCCCCTGATTTTATTGTCCCCCCTCACCCTGATTTTACCATCACCCCACACCCTGATTTTGGTCATCCCCTACCCTGTTCTCCCCTTGTTATTTTGGGGTTTGTAGCTTCAGTAACTTCAGGGATGCTCTGGCCAACGATGAGCAGAAACGTCCTGTCAAGGCTTTGGGTTTGTTTTCATCCCATCACTGAGGGCTGCCATCCCTTGCTTCCCAAAACACATCCTTTTGTTTAAATTTTAAAATACCAGAGGGTCCTGTTGTCTGAGAAACAGGAGAACTTAGAGTTGGCCTCTTCTGAAGAAAACATTCCCTTTGTTATTGGGAACGAGCGCAGAGGAAAGTAGAAGGAGGAGCTTTCTCTTCTATCTGCAGGCACTGGTGCCTCAGCCGGGACCAGAAGGTCCTGAAGTGCTGAGCAGGCAGGATGATTGCTTCCACATCACAGCTCTAGAGCGTGTTTGAGCCCCTAGAGGGGAAGGTGAGGGGAAGTGGGGCTTGCAGAGCCATCTCCTGTATCCTGGTGCGTTAGGAACGAACAAGTCATGATGAAGCGGGTAGAACCACCTCCCTGCTGAGGAGAGGCTGAGGGAGCTGGGTCTCTTGAGCTTGGAGAAGAGCAGGCTGAGGGGTGACCTCATTAATGTCTATAAATGTGTGAAGGGTGGGTGTCAGGAGGATGGAGCCGGGCTCTGCTCAGTGGCATCTAGTGATAGGACAGGGGGTGATGGGTGTGAGCTGGGACGGAGGAGGTTCCACATCAGTGTGAGAAGGACCTTCGTCATGATGAGAAGGGGCTGCCCAGAGGGGTTGTGGAGTCTCCTTCTCTGGAGACATTTCAAACCCACCTAGTCATGTTCCTGTGCGACTTGATCTAGGTGATGCTTCTGTGGCAGGGGGATGGGACTGGCTGATCTTTCGAGGTCCCTTCCAACCCTAATGTTCTGCGATTGCAGACAAAAGGTCATCTCTAAACTCGAGGTTTTTAGGGGGTCCTGAGGAAAAGCTCGCTGCTGTCCAAAGATGAGCATCTTCTGAGCTGGCACAGGCTCCCCCTTCGCTCTGCACGTGACAAAATCATACCCTCGTTACCTCTCCGGGGCACTTCTCTTGGGGGTCGGGATGGCGGCGATGATGTAGGGCTGGGTTAGCTCCTGGCTCTCCCCTTAGGTCGTCCAGCGCCTTTATTGCTCCGTGATCAAAAGGTTTGGAGTTTTCCAATGGAAACCTAATCCTTGGGGAGGGCTGATGAAAGCAGAAGCGTTTCCACAGCTGACAGGGCTGGGCCAGCTTGGCTGCCTTTGATTTCTCAGCCTGAAGGGCTCAGACTCCCAGCAGGCAGACTCGAGCAGACCTGGCGCTAGCGCTGCTGACGTGAAAGGCCTCCCATCCTTCGCCCCATCCCCTTCCTTTGCTGCTGAAGGAGAGCAGGGCAGGTGGAGGTGGCCTTTGAGGTTTGTGACTTTCCTCAGCAGCACACGTGGGTGGGATGAGCTTGGTCGAGTCTTCTGTAGCATGACACAGCCCAGGGAGGTCTTGGTACAAGCTGCTGGTCTGGCACTGGTGTCCAGAGCTGCTCGGGAGACTCAGCTGGGATGGGGCTGCTTGCTGGACATGTGGGACCACTGTGACACTCGAGTTCTTAGACAGTAGAATCCTAGACTCTGTTGGGTTGGAAGAGACCTCCAAAGGGCATCCAGTCCATCCCCCCGACACCCAGCAGGGCCAGCACTCACCAGACAAGGTTGCCCAGAGCCTCAGCCAGCCTGACCTTGAGTGGCTCCAGGGATGGGGTCTCCACCCTGTGTCTGGGCAGCCTGTTCCAGGGATCCCCCACCCTCAGATTCCAGAGCTTGTTCCTCCTGTCCAGCCTGGTACTTTGCACTGAGCAAGAGCTCATCTTCCACCCTCCCAGAGGTCAATCTTACCTTCAATGGTGGACATTTGGTTTTGTGACAGATGTGCCCTGGCTGGAGGACAGTCTGTGCTGCTCTGAATTAAACAAGACCAGACACCACCCACTTCCTCATTGAGGAGGTCTCTGATGCTTTACAAGTGGAAGCAAAGAGATGAGTGTCCTCAACACCCTGCCCCTTCCCATTATTTCCATGATGGACCAGTTTTGTTGGTCCTGGAAGAAATGTCAGCAGAGGTCACTTCGACCACAGAGATCTAATCAGAAGCTTCCTCCTCGAGCTGCAGCTTTGCAGATGCAGTACAGAGCCCGTTTAATTAAACACCCATCCTTGTAATCAAACACTTGGCTCTTTGGAGATGTCACCTTGTGTAATTTGATCAGACTTTACTCTGCTAGAGGATGGGATCAATTTTTCCTCTAGTTGTTTGCTAAGAGGTTTTTTATTAATAACACAAATGGAAATTTGACTTGGAAGGTCTCCTCCGAGTATAGATCTTGGTTTTCTTGCCAAGTCGATGTTCTTGGCTCTGTAGCTGCATCAGTGATGACTCTGGCTTGTCCAGGGCTTCTGCTCCTCTACCTCATCTTCTCATGCCAGTTCTCATCTGTTGAGTGTCAGTAGCTCTTCCCTAGACTCATGATCCCATTGTTACTTCTGGGTATGCCACCTCGCTGGTGCTGTAGGAGGACATATGTTGGTGAGGACATCTGTCTCAGAATCACAGAACATTAGGGGTTGGAAGGGACCTCCACAGATCATCCAGTCCAATCCCTCTGCCACAGCAGGATCCACCTAGATCCACTCGCACAGGAACAGTCCAGTTGGGTTTTAATCTCTCCAGAGGAGACTCCACCACCCCCCTGGGCAGCCCCTTCCAGTTCTCTGTCACCCTCACGGGGAAGAAGGTCCTTCTGATATTTAGATGGAACCTCCTCTGTTCCAGCTCTCACCCACTGTCCCTTGTCCTATCACTGGATGACACTGAGCAGAGCCTGGCTCCATCCTCCTGACACCCACCCTTCACATATTTATAGACATCAATGAGGTCACCCCTCAGTCTCCTCTTGCCCCAGCTCCCCCAACCTTTCCTCAGCAGGGAGGTGCTCCCCTCCCTTCATCATCTCTGTGGCTCCACTCTAGACTCTCTCCAGCAGCTCTGTGTCCTCCTGGAGCTGAGGGGCCCCAAAGTCAAGCTGGAGAACACACCCCACTGCACTGAAAACCCCAGACCTGGTCGCTCTGGAAGCAGGGAGGGTTTCCTGGGGTCAGGGCAGAGCTGCCTGGATGAAGTGACTCTGACACATCGCGTGACGGCCCCTTTCAAGAGCTGCAGCTCGTTTGCGCACTAAAACATTTATGTTCCGCAGCAGCGGGGCGCGTGGGGCGGGGTGGAGCAGAGCTGCTCAGGTAGAAAATGCTGCCCTGGGCTTCTCTCCCCTGTAGGCAGCAGATCTGCCCGCTGATGCTCGGTGCAGAAACCCCGGCGCTAGGGCTGATGTTTAATTGATGGGGGCCCGTGTCCCCGCTGCAGGCTCCCACCACAGCCTCCCGCACGTGCAGCCGTTAGCTGCCCGGGGCTTGGGGTTTGTGTGCTGGTGCAGGTCTTGTGGGGTAAATCTGTGGTGTCTGCTGCTCGTGAAGTGCAGGGGCTGGTAGGAAACTACCATCTGGTTACCAATGGGAGAGATGTGGGGAGGGAGCCTGGTGTGGTTGATGTCCTAGAGGTGGGTTGTGATGTCCACTTGTGCTGCTGTCTCTGTGCCGGTGTCGCTATCGGTGCCAGCGACTGTATTCAGAGTCATGGAACGTTAGGGGTTGGAAGGGACCTCGAAAGATCATCCAGTCCAATCCCTCTGCCACAGCAGGACCACCTAGACTCAGTCACAGAATCATTAGGGATTGGAAGGGACCTTGAAAGCTCATCCAGTCCAATCCCTCTGCCACAGCAGGACCACCTAGACCCAGTCACAGAATCATTAGGGATTGGAAGGGACCTTGAAAGTTCATCCAGTCCAATCCCTCACCACAGCAGGATCCCCTAGATCCAGTTGCACAGGAACACATCCAGGTGGCTTTGAAAGGTCTCCAGTGAAGGAGACTCCCCAACCCCCTGGGTACCAGTAAGGAGGAAATGGAGCTTTGCCTCAAAGCTACAGCCCAAAGACACACGAGTGCCCTGTCTGAAGGGGCCGGTGGCTGGAGGGCGTTGCAGAAAAGCAGGTCAGCTGCTGCTCCTCTGACTAACCCCCTCTGTCCTGCTAAGTGTCTTCATTACCGGCCCAACGGCGGCTGGAAACGCTTAATGGCTTTTGCTGATTTGATCAGTGATGGGGCCGCAGCAGAGAAAGGAAAGGGGGTCCCCCCAGATTGCAGGGCAGCAGCAGCTAATGAGCTCGTCGCAGCCTCCGAGCCCACCCACCCTGCATCATCCTCCTTCCGCTCTGGCGCCGCGAGGACCCGTCCTGCTCTAATTCGTTTTGCTTGTGATGAAGTCAGTGGCAGGTGGCTGCTCCCGGGTGTTTGGGGGTGATCTGATGGCTGAAAAGAAACTGCTTGGATGTGTCTGTTGATTCGATCAGCATGAAGAAGGGGGAGCTGCACATGCTGCCATAAAGTCACTCATTTATCAGTGATTTATCCTTCGGGTGCCAGCCCCTGCCGTGGAGATCTGCCCTCAAGCCCATTGTTCAGAGGATCTTGGGTTGGGTTGGGTTGGAAGGGAGCTCAGGGCTCCCCCAGCCCCTGCCCTGGAGATCTGCCCTCAAGCCCATTGTTCAGAGGATCATGGATTGGGTTGGGGTGGAAGGGAGCTCAGGGCTCCCCCAGCCCCTGCCGTGGGCAGTGACACCTCTCACCAGAGCAGGGTGCCCACAGCCCCATCCAACCTGCCCTTGGACACAGCCACAAGCTCCCTGGGCACCAAGCAAGAACAGCCCTGACCCGAGTGCCCAGACNACAGATCATCCAGTCCAATCCCTCTGCCACAGCAGGATCCACCTAGATCCACTCGCACAGGAACAGTCCAGTTGGGTTTTAATCTCTCCAGAGGAGACTCCACCACCCCCCTGGGCAGCCCCTTCCAGTTCTCTGTCACCCTCACGGGGAAGAAGGTCCTTCTGATATTTAGATGGAACCTCCTCTGTTCCAGCTCTCACCCACTGTCCCTTGTCCTATCACTGGATGACACTGAGCAGAGCCTGGCTCCATCCTCCTGACACCCACCCTTCACATATTTATAGACATCAATGAGGTCACCCCTCAGTCTCCTCTTGCCCCAGCTCCCCCAACCTTTCCTCAGCAGGGAGGTGCTCCCCTCCCTTCATCATCTCTGTGGCTCCACTCTAGACTCTCTCCAGCAGCTCTGTGTCCTCCTGGAGCTGAGGGGCCCCAAAGTCAAGCTGGAGAACACACCCCACTGCACTGAAAACCCCAGACCTGGTCGCTCTGGAAGCAGGGAGGGTTTCCTGGGGTCAGGGCAGAGCTGCCTGGATGAAGTGACTCTGACACATCGCGTGACGGCCCCTTTCAAGAGCTGCAGCTCGTTTGCGCACTAAAACATTTATGTTCCGCAGCAGCGGGGCGCGTGGGGCGGGGTGGAGCAGAGCTGCTCAGGTAGAAAATGCTGCCCTGGGCTTCTCTCCCCTGTAGGCAGCAGATCTGCCCGCTGATGCTCGGTGCAGAAACCCCGGCGCTAGGGCTGATGTTTAATTGATGGGGGCCCGTGTCCCCGCTGCAGGCTCCCACCACAGCCTCCCGCACGTGCAGCCGTTAGCTGCCCGGGGCTTGGGGTTTGTGTGCTGGTGCAGGTCTTGTGGGGTAAATCTGTGGTGTCTGCTGCTCGTGAAGTGCAGGGGCTGGTAGGAAACTACCATCTGGTTACCAATGGGAGAGATGTGGGGAGGGAGCCTGGTGTGGTTGATGTCCTAGAGGTGGGTTGTGATGTCCACTTGTACTGCTGTCTCTGTGCCGGTGTCGCTATCAGTGCCAGTGACTGTATTCAGAGTCATGGAACGTTAGGGGTTGGAAGGGACCTCGAAAGATCATCCAGTCCAATCCCTCTGCCACAGCAGGACCACCTAGACTCAGTCACAGAATCATTAGGGANTGATGGCTGAAAAGAAACTGCTTGGATGTGTCTGTTGATTCGATCAGCATGAAGAAGGGGGAGCTGCACATGCTGCCATAAAGTCACTCATTTATCAGTGATTTATCCTTCGGGTGCCAGCCCCTGCCGTGGAGATCTGCCCTCAAGCCCATTGTTCAGAGGATCTTGGGTTGGGTTGGGTTGGAAGGGAGCTCAGGGCTCCCCCAGCCCCTGCCCTGGAGATCTGCCCTCAAGCCCATTGTTCAGAGGATCATGGATTGGGTTGGGGTGGAAGGGAGCTCAGGGCTCCCCCAGCCCCTGCCGTGGGCAGTGACACCTCTCACCAGAGCAGGGTGCCCACAGCCCCATCCAACCTGCCCTTGGACACAGCCACAAGCTCCCTGGGCACCAAGCAAGAACAGCCCTGACCCGAGTGCCCAGACACCCAGCCAGCCAGGGATGGGCTTTCGAGTCAGCAGGGTGTGAGTGTCCCTAGACGTCAAGACCTGGCCTCACAATTCCTTTGGTGTAAAGGAAACCTCCCCCAGCCCCGTGCTTCTGCTCTTCAGCGGCTTAGCTCGCGGTCCCCCCTCCGTCTGGAGCCAAGAGCCACCACCAGAGGTTCTGGAGGCGCGTTAGCTGCCGTGACACAGTTTGCAGTAACTGGGTTAGCTCCTGCGGTTCCTCGGGGCTGGGGAGGAAGAAGAGGGTTGCGGGAAGCTAATTGGAGGGGTTGTGATGGGAATCAGCAGTAAGGGCTGGAGGCTGCGGCTCCCTGGAGCGTGGGGCCGCGCGTCACCCCGTCACTAAGGATCCCGGCGGGCGGCATCTCTGCCTCTTGCAGGGTGCAAATCAAAAACCTGGTAAGAGCCCAGAAGAGTTTGGTGACCCCGAGGGAGGGGGCTAGAGGGGCCTTGGAGCGATGCTGTGAAAGCTGGTCAGTCTCTTCTCCGCAGTCACCAGCAAGAGGACAAGAGGAAACAGCCCCAAGCTGGGCCACAGGAGGGTTAGCCTGGACATCAGGAGAAATCCCTTCCCTGACAGAGTGCTCAGGGGTTGGAAGAGGCTGCTCAGGGAGAGGGTAGTCACTGTCCCTGGAGGGATTCAAACACCGAGTAGCTGTGGCCATGGGGGACAGGGTTTAGTGGGCAAGCTGGGGCTGAGGTGCTGGTTGGACTGGATGATCTTGGAGGTTTCTTGCAATCTTGATGTTTCTGAAGCCCCTACCACAATAAAAGGTGCTGGCATCAGTGCTCCTACTGGGAGCAGTGCTGAGCACTTGGGGTCCCACCAGTTTGTACCAGTAGAGGACTACGTGGTGATGGGAAGTGTTGAACTAGGAGAGGCCACAGCCTGTTGGACCTTCCAGTGTCTGCTGCTCTCCCTCCCATCTCTTCTAGCCTCAGTCCCCGTGGGTCTGGGTGCTCTGCTGACCGAGCCCTTGGTGCGGTCCGGCTGCGTTAGGGATGGGGAAGCTGCTGCAGGCTGCTGGGATTTGTTTCTGAAAGGTGGTGACTCTTCTGCCACTTGAAGAGTCAAACATCTTCCTGGACCAGATGGTTCCATATGTGATGGTCTGGGGATTTCAACGAGCAGAGATACCTGCAGAGCAACCTCAATGAGAAGGGGAGGCAGGCGCTTCCCCTCCAGAGCGGAGACGCGCGTGCAGGCGGCAAATGATCCCGCACATCAAACTAATTAATTACTCTAATGAGAAGATAATAGGAGCAATAATCCTCTAGCAGCCGGTGAGACTGTGTGATGATACATGGGGCATCTTTTAATTTGCCACCGCTCGGATCCGGATTTAGCTGATGACTCATTAGATGCAACCCAGAGCTCCTTGTTGTGGATCCTTCTGCTTGGCTGTTTGTTATCAGGGTCCCAGCTGCTTTCTGCCCTGTGGGTGCAGCGAGCTTTTAGGATCTGGAGACTTTGGCTTGGCCCCTTGGAGATGGAAATCACTGCCCAGGTGGCCAAGAAGGCCAGTGGCATCCTGGCCTGGATCAGGAACGGTGTCGTCAGCAGGAGGAGGGAGGTGATGCTGCCCCTGTGCTCTGCACTCGTGAGATCTCACCTTGAGTACTGGGTCCAGTTCTGGGCACCACAGGATCAGAAGGACACTGAGGGGCTACAGCAGGGCCAGAGGAGGGCAACGAGGCTGGAGAACAGGCCCTGTGGAGAGCAGCTGAGGGAGCTGGGGTTATTGAGTCTGGAGAAGAGCAGGCTGAGAGGAGACCTTCTTGCTCTCTCCAGCTCCCTCAAAGGAGGTTGTAGCCAGGCTGGTGCTGGGCTCTTCTCCCAAATTCCTTATGACAGGATGAGGGGAAGTGGCCTCAAGATGCATCAGGGGAGGTTTAGATTGGATCTTGGGAAGAAGTTCTTTCCTGAGAGAGTGGCTGGGCGCTGGAACAGGCTGCCCAGGGAGGTGGTGGAGTCCCCATCCCTGGAGGGGTTTAAAAACTGAGTAGCCAGAGCACTTGAGGCTGTAGTCTGAGGGTTAGAGAGCTGTTGGGACAAGGGTTTAGTGTAGGACTTGAGGCTGTGGTGTAGGGGTTAGGGAGCTGTTGGGACAAGGGCTGCTCTTGATGACCCTGTACAGCCAGGATGATCCTATGATTGTGGCCACAGAGGATCCACTCAGGGTTAGATTCCACTTGTGCACCCAAACTGCTGCTTCTGGCTTGGAAACAAAGAGCCCTTGAGGCTTTGGAGATGCCTTTGTCTGTAATTCTATCAGGGTGGACGTTTCCCTCCTGCCAGCCCTGGCCGGAGCAGGAGAGCGGGGGGGCTCTGGCAGCTGCCGCACCGCTGGGACCCGCGCTCCGACGCGTCGCGTGACAGGTGGAGCTGGGAGCGCTCGGCGCTGCGTCGGTCTGAGCCGAGCTGGTGTGAGGGGATGCCCAGTGCTCCCACGTAACCCAAACCCCAACTACTATAACCCCAGCCCCATAAAACACAGTGAGATAAAATCTGTCAACAAAACAGCACTGGTACGAATGTTCAGAGAGGGAATCAAACACAGGACCAAACCAAAACCGGGCTGCTTGGGGCTGGGGCTGCTTGGGGCTGGGGCTGCTTGGGGCTGGGGCTGCACCTGCAGGGCTCAGCCTCCTTGCCCCCACACAGGCAGCTCTGCTCTGCTCTCTCCGAGGGCAGGAGGGCTCCGAAGCACCAGAACCTGCCCTGTGTTTATTAAGGTGAAGTTTCAACTGCCCAGAGCAACTTTCTTGCTGATCTGTGTCTCGCCTGCTGCTCCTTGTGCTATTTTTAAGCCTTCCCAGGGTGGTGCTGGTGAGGGAGGAGGCTGCCTTAATTACTGCAGAGAGAATAAATCAGGGGACTCTCATTGCGAATGCGGGGAAGAGGAGCTGAGCTCCTGCTCCCTGAGTCATCCTGCCAAGAAGGCTGTTAATTTCAGGCCCAGGAACAGGGCTGCACACTCAGGTGCTGCTGCAGGCTGGCAGGTTGGTGGGCTGCTCGCTCCCGTCCCACCCCGACAGCGAGGGGGTGCAGGCGGATGAGGTGATGGGCTCTGGGGTGAGAGGTGCTGCGTGGAAAGGACCTGGGTGGAAGAGCTTCAGCCCAGTTTTCCTTTGTGGTGAGGTCAGAGGGAGTCTGTCACTCAGTTCTGGGCACTGAGGGGCCCGAGTGTGTCCAGAGAAGGGCAACGAAGAGCCTGGAGGACAGGTCTGATGAGGAGCAGCTGAGGAACTGGGGCTGGCTGGTCTGGAGAAAAGGAGGCTGAGGGGAGATCTTACTGCTGTCTGCAGCTACCTGAAAAGAGGTTGCCAAGAGGGTCAGCAGCATCCTGGGGTGGATCAGAATCATAGAATCAGGGGCTCTCCCCCTCTACTCTGCCCTGGTGAGACCACATCTTGTGTCCAGTTGTTGGCCACTCAGTTCAAGGAGGACACGCTGCTGCTGGAGGGAGTCCAGAGCAGAGCAATGAGGATGATGAAGGAAGTAGGACACCTCCCTGATGAGGAAAGGCTGAGGGAGCTGGGTCAGTCCTTGGATCCACTGGTGTTTTGCTGGTTTGGAAGTGCAAGTAGATGCAGGAAGGCACCATGGATTGTTTAAGTTGAAAACCAGCTCTAAGATCATCACGTCCAAGTGCACAACTAAACCAGCTCACTAAGCACCACATCCCCACGATGCAGTGACTCCTGTTCCAAGGGAATCGTGTTCATCCCCAAGTCCATCTCCTGGGGAAGTCACCTTGCTCCTCATTACATCACTTCTCACTCTTTCCCCTCCCTCAGACCACAGTAAAACCTTTTGGAGAGTCAGCAGTGGTTGGAGACCGTGTCCTTGAGGTCTGGCGCCCGTTCTGCCCAGCGCGCGGGGTCCCGCCTGGGGTCTGGCCGAGCTCCCCGTGTTCTGTGCCCAGCTCTGGACTAATGGATCTGCAGTCTCCTGCCTCGCAGCTCACACAGTGTTGGCTAGCAGCAGGGGTGGGACATCTGCCAGGATGGGCCCTGAGTGCTTTATGTGACTGAAGTTTAAGACCAGCAAAAGCAGCCTGAGGTGGGAGGCAGCTGGTGATGAGAGGACAAGCAGTAGGCTGGGTGTGCAGCCCAAAGCAATGCTGCAGGCAGGAGAGCTCGTGGCTTGTAGTAGTGAACAGTGAAGCCCACAGGGCTTGTGCATCCTGAGAGATCAGGTTCCAGTCTGCCTGGGTCAAAATCCAGTCTGTGCCTGGACTCACCGCCCTCTTCACGGGGTCTCCCCACCCCAGTGTGGACTCTAGAGCCCTCCCTCTCTCCACTTGCACACCCACCAGGGATCTCACCCTCCCTGCTCTACAGTTCCTCACGTGTCTTTGCAGCAGGTTTGTAAACATCAGTTGTCAATAAAAGGGGGGTTGCTTTGTTTTAATCTCCTCCTCCTCCTCTCCTGTGGCTCACAAGAAGTTCCCTCCCATCTGTCCCCACCATATGTTCTGGATGGCAATTTGCACGCTGGATTAGAACCCTGGGGATGGGGGGGGTGGGATGGGCCACTGCAAGTCTTAAAGATACTTCTTCTTGGCCAAGAGGGGCTTAGCTGCCCCTAAAAGAACTGCTAAGAGGAGCAAGAGCACTGCTCTTCATCTGTCTGCCCGACCTTCCCACACCCACAAAGGGTGGGTGTCAGGAGGATGGAGTCAGGATCTGCTCAGGGGCATCTAGTGAGAGGCACTGGGTGTCAGCTGGGACAGAGGAGGTTCCAGCTAAATATCAGAAGGACCTTCTTCCCAATGAGGGTGATGGAGCATGGCAAGGGGCTGCCCAGAGGTGTTGTGGAGTCTCCTTCACTGGAGATGTTTAAGACCCACCTGGATGTGTTCCTGTGTGACTTGGTCTGGGTGATCCTGCTGTGGCAGGGGGTTGGACTGGGAGATCTTTCGAGGTTCCTTCCAATCCCTAATGATCCTATGATTCCATATAAATATGAGAAGGGACTTCTTCCTGGTGAGGGAGACTGGAACAGGCTGTCCAGGGGGGTTGTGGAGTCTCCTTCACTGGAGATGCTGAAGACCCACCTGGATGTGTTCCTGTGTGACTTGGTCTGGGTGATCCTGCTGTGGCAGGGGGTTGGACTGGGAGATCTTTCGAGGTCCCTTCCAACCCCTACTGTTCTGTGGCTCTCCTTGTAGAGCATGAGGGTTCCTGCACCACCAGGGTTATCTACGTGTTCGGTGCCCTGTGCACAGGCTCTGTTGCATCTGCTCACGAAGTCCCACGGGCTCCCCTCGAGCTGCAGGAAACAGAAGAGCAAAAGCAGCCTCTCAAACGATTTTGTGCAAAACCCAGTCTGCATCATGCAAATCTGATTACATTTCTGCAAGTCACAGCAGAGCCCTGAGCTCTCTGACTGGGCAGTGGGCTCGTTACGTCTTTAAATCTCTTCATCCTACAGTGGGGTGGGGGCTTCTCCTCCCCACACAGAAAACCCCACCCAGATCTCTGCAGTATCTGCAGCGTGAATTACAAAGTCCATCGGGACGTCTAGGTCAGCATGAGCAGATCTGACATCAGCCTGCAGGCTGCGCCCACAACCAACGGGGCTGCACTTGTTTCCCCCCTCTCCCCCCCTTCTTTTGCTCTGGAGGGGGCGGGGGGGAGCCGCTGCCGGCTGCCGGAGGCATCGGAGAGCCCGGCCGTGCCCGAGCCGCTGGTTAGCAGCTCTGCTGATGCAGGAGCCCGGCAGAGAGAGAGGGAGGAGGAGGGAGGCTGAAGCTGAGGGTGATGCAGAGGTGGAAAAGGAGCCTGTTAGCTGGAACAAGGATGATCTTTCTAGGTCCTATCCAGTCCCTAACCATTCTGTGATTCTATGATGAAGGAAGTGGAACACTTCTCTTATGAGGAGAGGCTGAGGGAGCTGGGTCTCTTCAGCTTGGAGAATGAGGTCACCCCTCCAGTCTCCTCTTCATGTCTATAAAGATGTGAAGGGTGGACATCAGGAGGATGGAGCCAGGCTCTGCTTGGTGTCATCTGGTGATAGGATGAGGGGCAGTGGGTGTCAGCTGGAACATAGAAGGTTCCATCTAAATATGAGAAGGAACTTCTTCCCAGTGAGGGTGACAGAGTCTTGGAAGGGGCTGCCCAGGGGGGTTGTGGAGTCTCCTTCTCTGGAGATGTTTAAGACCCTCCTGGATGTGTTCCTGTGTGACTTGGTCTAGGTGATCCTGCTGTGGCAGGGGATTGTCTGGATGATCTTTTGAGGTCCCCTCCAGTCCCTAATGATTCTATGATCTTTGAGGTCCCTTCCAAGCCCTGCTGTTCTGTGAAATAAGAGCTGGCAGCACCAGCCCCAGGTTCTGAGCGGCGACGCTTTGCTGTCTAACCAGAGCCACTCTCCAGCTTCGCCGCGTTGCTCTCTTTGCTTCTGTCTTTTGCCCTGGACCAGCAAATCTCCACCACGGAGCCTCTTCTGGTCCCAAGTGCCAAGGAGCCCCCTCCCAACACCGAACACGAGGCTGTAGTTCTGAATTCTCCAATTTCCTGTGTTTTCCACAGCCTCGGGGAGCCTCTCTTACATCCTGCTGCTATTTTTACAGCACTCTAATTATTCTGGTCTCGGTGGGGCAGTGCCTGATGTATCCTACGGTGGATCCACACTCCAGCTCCCCTCTTTGAAGCCAAATTATCCCGTGGTGCAAGTTGCTGGAATTAACCTTGATAGACAACCTTCCTCCTTGGGACAGAACCCATCCCTGGGGGTGGTGCTAAAGCAGCCGGGACCCCCAGCGACTTGCTTTGAAGGGAGGTGGAAACCTTAAAGACCTCTGTGTTTCCTCTAGTTTGGGCACCTGGACTCAGAGTTGTGTAGGTTGGAAAAGACCTTCCAAATCACCCGTTACCCCAACTGTCCCAACCCTCTGTCCCTGGGCTCCGCGCCTCCTGACTGGGCAACGCGGTCAGGGATGGTGATGCCACCTGGTCCCTGGGCAGCCTGTTCTGAGGGATGGGGACCCTCTCCAAAAGGAAGCTTCTCCCCGTGCCCAGCCTGCTCCTGTCACACTTCACTAGGGAAAGTGAAACTGGGGCAGAGACAGTGTCTGAGAGCTTCTGGCTGCAGTAGGGCTGGGAGGCAGAGACCAGTGAAGGCAGTTAACTGATGCTGAAGGAAGTGACAAGATTTGCTCAGGGCTGTTGGTGTCGATCGGTCTGGAAACAAAACTCCCACCTACTGTCCCAGTCACGCTCCCTGGGAACTTCAGCAAGGCATAGGCAGCCCTTCCCTGCTGGTCACGGGCCATTATTTCCCAGCACAGGAAGCCTGGCTTGTGTCCTGTCACCTGTGTGTGGCTATTGAACCTCTCCATGAGGTTCAATCCTCGGGATCAATGGGCGACAGGTGCCTGGGTCTGGGCACAATGACCTCGAGCTCCTGCTCTGGCAGGGGGGCTGGGCTGGATGATCTTTCCAGGTCCCTCCCAGCCCCTGATGTTCTGTGACTCTGTGTGAAGTGACCTAGTGCAGGGTCTGTGAATCGCGTGGCTGAAGGTGGCCCCGGCTGTGGGGCGAGCTGAGCCGCTGCCAGTGCAGAGCAGCAGAGCTGGGTCGGAGCTGCAGAGCCTGACCCTGCTTTGCTGACAGAGGGGTCAAGAATAACCCGAAGCCAGATGGGCTGGCTGCCTCTTAACCACAGGCCTCTGCCCTTCTGTCCCTCGAGTGGCCGGCGACACGCTCGGGTAGGCGTCCGAGGAGCCTCTGCTCCCCTGCAGAGCCCCATTAGCTCCCCGTGGGCAGGGCGGTCTGTCCCCGAGGGCTCTGCCTGCTGCCTCTCTCTCCTGCTGGAGGTGGCTCTGAGTACTTCCCTGCAGTATTGTCCCCAGCTGAACACCTTCCAGTGCTCGAATGCAGTAAAGATGACATTTGGAGAGCAAACTGGGGCACAACTCTGAGTTCTGACGTATGCCCGAGTAGGAAGCTCCGCGGAAGGATGGAGTAAAACAACCATGAAACAACCTTCTCAAACCACAACCTCCTTGTCCTACGAGGAGACAAGTATTTCTCATGTTCCCCTGCTTTTAGCAATGCGACCCACTGGCTTGACTCTTGGGTTCTGTTCTCTTCTGGAGCATCCAGCGCGCCGTGAAATAGATGGCAGCCAAGGAGGGGGTAGCAGATGCCTCCCTGATGAGGAGAGGCTGAGGGAGCTGGGGCTCTTGAGCTCTGAGGAGACTGAGGGGTGACCTCATCAGTGTCTATAAATCTGTGAGGGGTGGGTGTCAGGAGGATGGAGCCAGGCTCTGCTCAGTGTCATCTGGTGATAGGACAGGGGGCAGTGGGTGTGAGCTGGAGCAGAGGAGGTTCCACATCAATGTGAGAAGGACCTTCTTCCCAGTGATGGTGACAGAGCCCTGGAAGGGGCTGCCCAGGGGGTTGTGGAGTCTCCTTCTCTGAAGATGTTGAAGACCCACCTGGATGTGTTCCTGTGTGACTTGTTCTAGGTGATGCTGCTCTGGCAGGGGGATTGGACTAGATGATCTTTTGAGGTCCCTTCTGCTCCCTAATGATCCTGTGATTGTGTGAAATGAGGCCAAAGGAACCCCAGACCTCTGCAAGCTCTTGGTGCTGCCTGTCAGTGCTGTGCCCCAGCTCCCAGCTCTGGTGTTTAACCACTTTGTGTCAAGAACTGTTCAACAGGACCAGCTTGGCTCTAAAACACAGAATCACAGGACATTAGGGACTGGAAGGGACCTCGAAAGAATGAACCCAGAACCTGCCTCTTTCTCTGCCTCAGAGGTCACTGCTGACAGAAGGCAATTAAAAAGCCACCTCCCAGCGCTGGGGGAGGCAGCTGGGATGTGCTCAGATACAATCTGAAGGACAACAAGGATGCCCCAGCCCCCGAGGGACTGCTGTGTGGATCTGGGGGATGTGCAGAGCAGCAGTCCCTGCCTTCACCCCAACAGGCTGCCCCGATGCTCTGTGGCCAGTGAGTCCCCCCCTTCCACCCGACACGTGGGAACCACAGAATCACAGACTTCAGCTCCGAGGCTCCCGCCGCCCGGCAGCGACATCTGGGCTCGGCAGCTTGGCTTGGGAAGTGACATTAATTTGTGGGGCTTTGCAGGGAGCTTGTTCTGCTGATGCGAAGCTTGGCCTCTGCGCTGGGGCTTCAAGGGCGACATCAAATCATCCAAAACAGCTCTGCTGCTTCGGTGGCTGCCGTTGTCACGTCGGAGGCAGAGCGAGCGCTCAGTGCATCGTCCGTGCCGCGGTCTGAGCCCGTGACGTGAGCGGGGGCAGGTCTGGGGCTGTCTGGTCAAGGACTTCTCGTTTGGTGGTTGTTGGCCGTTGTAAAGGGTGACAGGATCACGTGGAGATTCGTCCTCGGACTCGAGCTGTGCGCAGCTGTCTTTGTGGGACCCAACACTGGGTCCCACACCAGCCTCTCACCAGAGCAGGCTGCCCACAGCCCCATCCCCAACCAGAGATGGAGCAGCCACAACCTCCCTGGGCAGCCCTGTTCCAGGGCCTCAGCCCCCTCCCAGGGAGGGATTTCTGCCTCAGATCCCATCCAAATCTCCCCTCTTTGAGCTTGAACCCAGCATGGGAGTCATTCGGAGAAGCTCGGCAACGCAGCGCCGAGCCAAGCCGGTAAATCCTTGGCTCTGGGGGTGTAGACCCGCAGGCTGGAGGGCAGGGGGTGACTCGTGCAGCTCACAGCTGGCCCCCGGTGCCCAGCAGGGTCTGCCTGGAGCGGGCACCGAGCCCTGACTTTGAGCCTGCCGAGCGTCGGAGGTGCTCGCGGAGAGCCCCGGGCTGCCTGGGACTCGCTGTTCTCTCCAGACAAATATTGTCTCATTAAGGAAGTAAGTGATGATAACATCTCGAAGCTGCAGCCGGGGTTGTCTTTGAATGAGCTTCAGCCCCGGCGGTTTTTGTCTCTGATAAGCTTGGAGGAGCTCCAGGAATCCTTAATTAATTGGCTTCCTCCGACTCTGCTGGAATCCTTCGTGTCCTGGGCGAGTTCCTCTTTGCAGCCCTGCAGGAACCAACTGGATGGACGTGTTCTTCCTCCGGTGCCCGTGTGGCACCTGCTGTCGGTCCACTTCATCCCCATTGTCACGTCAGCCCTGGCTGAGGGCACAAAGGGGCTGGAGGTGACTCATGAAACAAGTCCTTTACAAAAGGATGGAGCTGGTACAAACCAAACTGGTTTTGTTAGCCGTGACCCCAAGAAGGAGGTGCTGGTGCACATCTGCATGGGGTTTCCGTGTGGTGTTTTGAGGGGAGTCTCCTTCTCTGGTTCCATATAAACATGAGAAGGAACGTCCCAGTGAGGGTGACAGAGCCCTGGAGGGAGCTGCCTGGGGGACTTGTCTACTCTCCTTCTCTGGAGACATTTAAAACCAGCCTGGGCACCTTCCTGTGCTACTTGGTCTAGGTGACCCTGCTCTGGATGATCTGGAACAGGCTGCCCAGAGAGGTGGTGGAGGCCCCATCCCTGGAGCCATTCAAGGTCAGGCTGGCTGGGGCTGTGGGCAACATGTTCTGGCCCTACTTGGTGTTGGAGGGTTGGACTGGTGACGCCCTTTGGAGGTCCCTTCCACGCCAGCACAGTCTGTGGTAGGACTAGAGCTCTGCAGCGGCGCGTGATGAAAACCCCAACTCAAGAGGAGCAGACCTCCTCCAGGCTGCTCTCACTGGAGGTTTGCAGTGCTTTTAACAGCAGGAGCAACTCCTCTGCTCATGCTGGGATAGATCCGTGTCCGTGTACACCCTTACTCAGCGCTGGCAGCTGGAGAGTGGGTGACAAATGGGTTACAACATCCCTTAAACTGCTCATTGAGTGGTGGGGAGATCCTCTGCCTCTGAACAGCTGAGGAAACCTGTAAAAGCTTCAAGCCAGGTTGCTCCAGATTATTCCTGCAATTTTATGGGCTGGTGGCAAGCAGAGAGGCTACTTCTCGTAGCCAGTTACTCGGGCTAGTAAATCAATAACTAAGGGCCGTCGTTTCAATTCCATCCCTAATGGATTGGTGCCCTGCTATCAGATGTGTGCACATGGGACGTCCAGCACGGGCAGAGGAAGAGAAGGGCTCGTGTGGCTGTCAGCTGCCCCAGAGCTGCTGGGAAACGTGAAGCACAACCCAGGAGAGCTGCTGGGTGTAAATATTTGTCACCAAAACACAGCACCGGCAAGAAGGAAAGGAAAGAGGAGTTTGAACTCCTCTTTCTGCTGAACAGGACAGTGGTGAGACCACATCTGGAAGCTTGTGTCCAGTTCTGGGCCCCTCAGCTCCAGAAGGACATAGAGCTGCTGGAGAGAGTCCAGTGCAGAGACAGATGATGGAGGGGAGCATCTCCCTGATGAGGGAAGGCTGAGGGAGCTGGGGCTGGAGAAGAGGAGGCTGAGGGGAGACCTCCCTGCTCTCTGCACCTACCTGAAGGGAGGGTGCAGTGAGGCAGGGGTTGGCTTCTTCTCCCTAGGGACTGGCGACAGGAGCAGAGGAAACGGGGTCAGGTTGTGCCAGGGGAGGGTCTGACTGATCTTGGGAAAAACTCCTTCCCAGCAAGAGTGAGGAGAACTCAGAACAGGCTGCCTGGGGAGAGGGTGGAAGCAGCATCCCTGGAGGGGTTCAACAGCCAGACAGCCGGGGTGTTTGTGGAGATGGGGTGGTGGTTGGACAGTTGGACTTGATGGCGTCGAAGGGCTTCTCCAGCCCTGGTGAGGTGGTGTCTCTGCATTTCGTTGCCGCTGCAGCACAAGAACCTTCTCATAAGAGCAGATTCTGGGGAGGGGGGTGTCCCGTGCGATTTGCCAGTCAGAACACGCGTGGGGTCAGCTCTGCTCAGGGGCTTTAGCAAGCAGCCAGCCTGCTGACGAGCGGGCGAGCTGCTGCTGCAGAAGGACTCGCCGCTCTGCCGGCGTCGCGCTAGGCAACTGTTCCCTTCGCGCAGCCGGGGCTCTCCCTCTGCCGCGGTGCCAGCGCTCGTTACTCATCTCTCCTCGTGCATAAGGCTGGACCTTCTGTCTAGCACAGATCTCTTCAACCTTCAGGAGCTCGTCAAGAGGATGCAAAAGTAGGACAGAGCTGCGTGCTGGCCTGCTAACGCGCCGCGGCGTTTGCCTTCCGTTTGCTGCCAGGCTGCGTCGTAGTTCAAGGGGTAAACACCCTGCACCCGAAGCAGCAGGATGCTTCATTTAACTTCCAGTAGAAACTCTGGAGTAGAAGCCCTTGCTGGGCTCTGTCTCATGTTATTTAGGTTTAAAGGCTGTGTCTGAGGGAGAAAATAGCTGTCAGTAGGGCTGGATGTAGCTCTGACCTTGCTGGCCATCATAGGGTTAGGGTTAGGGATTGGAAGGGACCTTGAGAGATCATCCAGTCCAATCCCCCTGCCCCAGCAGGATCATGGAATCATAGAATCATTAGGGATTGGAAGGGACCTTGAGAGATCATCCAGTCCAATCCCCCTGCCCCAGCAGGATCATGGAATCATAGAATCATTAGGGATTGGAAGGGACCTTGAGAGATCATCCAGTCCAATCCCCCTGCCCCAGCAGGATCCCCTAGACCCTGTCACACAGGAACACATCCAGGTGGGATTGAAATGTCTCCAGAGAAGGAGACTTGGGTTAGGTCACTTACTAAATGTAGTAAGTCTGGAGCTGCACCCGGGGTTCAGCTGCACTGCAGGAGGAGGAAGGATCGCGATTGACGACGTATTTATTACTCGGGATTAATTCATGTCTGTGTCTTCCTCCAGAAGCAGGGAGTGTCCTACATCAAAGCAAGGCTTGGCAGAGGGAGGGTTGATGTCCCCCCTCCTCCTCCTGGGGGGAAGGAAATGCTGCTCCAAGGGTTTGAGAGGAGAAGGTCAGACTGTGACAACGTGATGCTGTTTGTCCTGTTGGTGCGAGAGGCGAGTGCTGAGGCCATTGCCAGCCGGGGCTCTGCTGCTCTGCAGGGCTGAGCTGGAGGGGGACAAGTGCAGTCAGACAGGAGTGTCCGAGGGTGGGTGAGATCAGATGCTGGTTAGTTAAGGGCTGGGTCCGTGCTCGGATACGGCACTGGCTTGAGAACTTCCAGTGTGAAACGAAACCAATCTCAGCATCTTTTGTCGGTCAGGATGTGTCCTTCAAGAAGGACACGGAGCTGCTGGAGGGAGTCCAGCACAGAGCGGTGAGGATGATGAAGGGAGTGGAGCATCTCCCTGATGAGGAGAGGCTGAGGGAGCTGGGGCTCTTGAGCTGTGAGGAGGCTGAGGGCTGACCTCGTTAATGTCTATAAATATGTGAGGGGTGGGTGTCAGGAGGATGGAGCCAGGCTCTGCTCAGTGTCATCTAGTGATAGGACGAGGGGCAGTGGAGCTGGGGAAGAGGAGGTTCCACATCAATATGAGAAGGACCTTCTTCCCAGTGAGGGTGATGGAGCCCTGGAAGGGGCTGCCCAGGGGGGTTGTGGAGTCTCCTTCTCTGGAGATGTTTCAAACCCTCCTGGATGTGTTCCTGTGTGACTTGGTCTAGGTGACCCTGCTGTGTCAGGGGCATTGGTCTGGATGATCTCTCGAAGTCCCTTCCAATCCCTGATGTCCTGTGATTCTGTGACCAGAGGTCACAGGGGAGGAGAAGCAAATCCCCAGCACTCATTCTACAGGTCATAAGCAAAGACACCAGTGGCTTTCAAATTGTGGCTCCGCTCAAACAGGTCTGTGGGGTGACCGCTGGCAATTAAACGGGTCCTTTAAGCAGAACTGTGGGGAACCAGCTCCGTGTCCACACGCAGGGAGCAAAACCACTGCCACCTGCCTCGGGGCACTTCATCGCTCTCCACTGCGGCACCGACCGCCTCGGTCCTCCAAACGGAGCGACAGCCGTGTGGTCCCCTTTAACCCATCTGTGGCTTTTAACCTTGGCGTGAAGTTTCCTGGTGCTGGTCTCCCACCCCCCTCCTCTGCCTCTTCTTTGTTCCCTGTTAGTTTTCCTTAATTGCTTGTCTTGGCAGCAGGAGGTTTCAGCTGTCCCCACGCTCCCCTCTGGGAACGCTTCCGCAGCAGCTTCTGCTGAGTCAGCCTTTCTGAAAATAAAGCAGATCCTGAGCTGAACATGAGAGGTTCATGCCTGGAGGTCACCTTGCACAGGCAGCTGGATTTCTTTCCAGACTGCCTTGAGATCCTGCCTCTCCCCGGGTGTCTTGGTGCCTGCCTCACCTGGAGGGTGCTAAGGGCTTGCTGGGTGCTTGTGTGACCTTCTACAGTAATCAGCAGGGTTGGGTGACAGCCACAGGGATTGGAAGGGACCTCGAAAGATCACCTGACCAATATCTTAGCAGTAGGTTTCCAATATCTTCCCAGTTTCCTTCTGGTACCTTTCTTACCAAGATCTTACCGCTAACACACGAGTGGATTAGCACCAGCAGCTTCCGAGGCTGCAAACTCTTTCCTGCCAGACTCCAACTCAAACCTCACTGCAGCCTTTTCTACTGATTTCAGTCACCTCTAGATCAGCTCCTTTGTTTCCCAGACAAGGAAAAGCTGCCGTGCTCTTGCTCAGAGCTGATGGCACCCAAAACCACAGCGCAGGCTTAGCTGGTGGCCCGAAAGGTCACGGTGCCGCTCCCGTGTGGGTCAGCACTTCTCCAAAGAGCTGAGGGCATGTCTTCCTCACAAAGTGCAAACTTTTTCTTTTCTCTGAGGGTAAATGAATCACTCAAAGTCCAGCCTGGAAAGCGAGAAGCAGCAGCTAGCCCCGTCCTGCCCTCACCAGGTGTGTGTGTGTTTGGGAACAGGGTCATTTCCCATGGGATAAAGGATGAAGTAGCTGGGATTGTATGTGAGAGGGGTGCTGGTGTGAGCACAGATGGAACGAGCTGCTGAGATGCTCAGGGGGCTGCAGCATCTGCCCTGTGGAGGGGCTGAGAGGGCTGAGGCTGTTCAGCTGGAGAGGAGGAGACTGAGGGGAGACTATGGAGGGGCTGAGAGAGCTGGGGCTGTTCATCTGGAGAGGAGGAGACTGAGGGGAGCTCTCATGAAGGCTTAGAAATACCTCACGGGAGAGGGTCTGGAGACCTGGCTCCATCCCCCTGACTCCCAGCATCCTTCCAGGGTTGCCTGGCTTAGGAACTGAACGTGCTCCACTGGTTTGTGGCACCAGAAGGACAGGCCGAGGTCTGTCCGTGCTTAGCAGGTCGCAGCGAGGTCTCCCCGGGCTGCCGTGTGAGGCCCCGCAGGACGGCAGCGGAGCTGCGCAGGGAAGGAAGCGGCCCCGCTCAGGGTGCTGCGGCTTGTGTCGCTCTCCTCCGAGCTGGGGTTACATCAGGTTTCTGCAAGGAGGAGTTACCTTGCCTGCACCCGAGGCTGGAACAGAGGAGAACTTCTTCCCAGCGAGGCTGACGGAGCCTCCCTCTGCCCTTTCCCAGCCTCAACCCGGGACCCCCGCTCCTACCGCTCCCTGCGCTGGGGACCACCTTCCCCAGCCGCCTCAGATGCCCGAGCAGGGCGGATTTGCCAAGCAAACCCTGGCTGGAGGGGCTGAGAGCCCCCTCCACGGCAGCCCCGGCTCCCCGGGGAACGAGCAGCGCTGCCATTCCCGGCGCCGGGGCTCCTCCGCAGCGCGACCGGCGGGGTCGAGCACCGGCGGCTCCCGCTTCACGGCGCGAAGGGGGGTCCCGACGCCCCGCTTGTCACAGCCTCCCACCATCTGCCTTCTGCGGCAGCTCCGGGGGATTCTGTTGGCATAAACACAGTTTCCACCAGCATCGACTCAGACGGGCCCTGCTGGGCAGCCCCGAGAGCGGTTCCCTCCACCCAGCACCGTGTTGGTGACTTTCCCAACGCTCTGTGGAGCCTGAGCTCAGCAGGGACCGACATTACCACCCTGCTCCGTTCTGAGTAACACTCACTGGCAGGTTTATTTCTGGTGCAGACAGGAAACTGCTGGCCCATGAATTTTTTAAGCCAACATTGAAGCTCCTGTGCTACTCCTACGTGCCTCGGGATGCTCCGAAGATGCGTAGAAGGAGCCGCTTTTCACTCCACGCCCACTCCCCTTTCCATCAGGGATAATTCGGGGTATATTTCATGAACATCTAGGCTGCTTGGCACATGTTAAATAAGTGATGAGGAGGTGCTGTTCCTCTGATTGCAGCCTTCCTCGCGATGGCAGTGATTAAGTAAATGGCTCCCAAGCCCGTGGCAGGGTGGCTTTGAAGGGAAGGAAATGGTGACCCGAGTAAGGAACAGGTGAGAAGTTAAAAATGTAGTCATTCAATGGGGAAAAACACCCCCTGAAGTTCATAGGATCCCAGACTGTGTTGGGTTGGAAGGGACCTCCAAAGGGTCCAACCCCTGGACACCAAGCAGGGCCAGCATGCACCAGAACAGGTTGCCCACAGTCCCAGTCATCCTGACCTTGAGTGGCTCCAGGGATGGAGTCTCTGCCCCATCTCTGGGCAGCCTGTTCCAGGGATCCCCAACCCTCAGATTCCAGACCTTGTTCCTACTGTGCAGCCTAGTGCTTTGGGAAGGTGGGATCATAGAATCATTAGGGGTCAGAAGGGACCTTGAAAGACCATCTGGTCCAATCCCCCTGCAACAGCAGGATCCCCTAGACCAAGTCACACAGGAACACATCCAGGTGGGTCTTAAACATCTCCACTGAAGGAGACTCCACAACCTCCCTGGGCAGCCTGTTCCAGGGCTCTGTCACCCTCACTAGGAAGAAGTTCCTTCTCATATTGATGTGGAATCTCCTCTGTTCCAGCTCACACCCACTGCCCCCTGTCCTATCACCAGATGACACTGAGCAGAGCCCGGCTCCATCCTCCTGACACCCTCCCTTCACATACTTATAGATATTAACGAGGTCACCCCTCAGTCTTCTCTTCTCCAAGATCAGGAGACCCAGCTCCCTCAGCCTTTCCTCATCAGGGAGCTGCTTCTCTTCCTTCATCATCCTCATTGCTCTGTGCTGGACATCCTCCAGCAGCTCTGTGTCCTTCTTGAACTGAGGGGCCCAGAACTGGACACAACACTCTAGCTGTGGGCTCACCAGGGCAGAGTAGGGGGGACAACTCTTGCTCAGTGCAGAGGTCAATCTTCAGTGCTGGACATTTGGGTTTATGACAGATGTGCCCTGGCTGGAGGAGGACAGTCTGTGCCTCACTGTGCTCTTTTCCAGCTTCAAACCACGACCCCTTGTCCTATCTGTTCCTGTGAACAGTCCTATCGATCTCCTGCTCCGCTCTGACAGGGGTCTTGTGCTTCCGCTCGGGTTCAGTTTACAGAGCAGCCTGGAGTCAGGTCTTATCGGCGAGAGAGGGATCTCTGTCTGCTGGTTCATAGTGTCTAGACAGCTGCTGAGATAAATGCACAGATAGACCCCCTCCCTTCCCCTCTTCTGTGCCTTGAGCAGCTCAGACCCACGGCTGCGTAGGACACAGACCGCTCTGGGTGCATGGGGCACCCGTGTTCCTGTCACAGCCTGGAAGGTTTAGCTGCCCAGCGTCCTAGAACCATGGGATGTGCTGGCTTGGGAGGCACCACCAAAGCCCATCCAGTCCAACCCCCTCTGCAGTGAGCAGGGACATCCTCAAGCAGGTCAGGGTGCCCAGAGCCTTGTCCAGCCTCCCCTTGGCTCTGTCCAGGGATGGGGCCTCAGCTTCCCCCCTGACCAACCTGTTCACAGATCATCAGGGATTGGAAGGGACCTTGAAAGATCATCCAGTCCAATCTCCCACCACAGCAGGATCACCTAGATGAAGTCACGCAGGAGCTTATCCATGTGGGTTTTGAATGTCTCCAGAGGAGACTCCACAGTGCTCAATGCCCCTCCTGCTACAGAACTTCTTCCTAACAGCCCATTTCAGTCTGCTCTTCTGTAATGTGAAACCACTGGCCCTTGTGGCCCTTGTCCTCTCAGTCCAGGCCTCCCTGAAGAGCCCCTCTCCAGCCTCCTTGTAGCCCCCTTCGGGGCTGGAAGGTTGCTGCTAGGTGCCCCCAGCTGAACAACCCCAGCTCCCTCAGCCTGTCCTTGCAGCACTGGTGTTCCAGCCCCCTGATCATTTCCATCACCTCCTCCAGACCCCCTCCACCAGCTCCCCAGACCAACTGCTGAAGACCCCCCAAACCTCCACCCATCCTCCTCCCCAGCGCCTCTGGGCCAGCCCGAGCCCGTTCTGACTCCTCTGTCTTTTGGACAGAACGGGAGCAGCTCCACAGGCCAGCTGAGGTCCCTGTCCTCATCTGGAGATCTTTTCCTGCCTGCTCTCCGTGGTGGGTCATGAATATTTCAGCTCTGTTTTCCCTTCAGCTCCCTGCCTGCAGCACACAGCTGATTCCGGCATGAAAAATTCACGGCGCGCGCCGGAGAGATGGAGACTGATGGGTGGAGGATCCCACAGGTCCAGCACCCCGCTGTGATTTCTCTGCCCCCCACTTTGGGCTGCTGCAGCCTGTTGGGACCTGCACAGGGCTATCTGCTTCCCTTTGAAAGGCTTCAGCACAGGGACTGGCAACCTCCAACATCCAGGTCCTCTAGCATCCCTCCAATACCTCAAAGGAATCTCCAGGAGGGCTGGAGAGGGACTTTCCCCGAGGGGATCCAGTGACAGGACAAGGAGAAGTGATTTGAAACTGAAAGAGAGGAGGCTCACACTAGATCTGAGGAAGAAGTTCTTCAGTGCCAGGGTGGAGAGACTGTGGCTGCCCCCTCCCTGGAGGTGCTCAAGGCCAGGTTGGTTGAGGCCTTGGGCAACCAAGTCTGGTTGAGAGGTGTCGCTTCCCCTGGCAGGGGGTTGGGGCAGATGAGCTCTGAGTCCTATCATTCCCTGCTTCTCCAGCCACCTTAAAGAGCCCTTTCAGAGGTTGGGAGGTCACTAGAAGATCCCCTTGGAACCTTGTCCTCTCCAGGCTCAACAGCCCCAACCAAACACCCTGATCCCTGAGTAGAGGGGCTCCAGCCCTCTGATCATCCTCACGGCCTCCTCTGGCCTCCCTCCACCAGCTCCAGGTCCTTCTGTGGTGTTGGGGACTCCAGAACTGGGTGCAGGACTCCAGGTGGGATCTCAGCAGGGCAGAGCAGATCACGCAGGTGTTCAGTCAGTGTCTCTGAAGGGCACGAATCATGTCCCTCATCTGTTCCAGCACCTTGACTGGGAGGCTGTGCAACGGGGCTGGTTTCCTGTTCCTTCTCTCCTCCGCGTAAGCCCTCTCCTGGGTTGTTCTACTGCTGTGAGAGGCTCAGGCTGGCAGCAGGGATTTGGGGATGAGCTGACTTACAGGACGTGTTTGGCAGCGCCGCGCAGCCTTTTACAGGATGCGCCCGCCGGTGGGACTCGGGGCCGCGTCTCTCCGTGGGAACTGCAGCAAGGAACATGGAACATCCATTACTGCAGTGCACTTCAGGCCACGGAAGGAGAGGTCCAGGCTGTGGCAGACAGCAGCTCGTTGCTCTGCCCATGCATGAACAGACCTAAGAGAGAGCTTCCTGGTGTCTGCAGCACCCGGGCTCTGTCCTCACCTGCACTGAGATCTGCTCCAGACGTTCTCAGAGGGTTTGTGCCTGCTAAAAGGGAGATGCTTCCCTGCTGAGCTGTGTCGTGCTGGTCCTTCAGCACCCAGAACAACCCCAGTACCAGGATGGGTTGGGGACTGAGCTGTTGGAGAGCAGGGTAAGGGAAAGGGACCCGGGGGTCCTGGTGGCCAACAGGATGACCATGGGCCAGCAGTGTGCTCTTGTGGCCAAGAGGGCCAACAGCATCCTGAGGTGGATCAGAACAGGGGTGGTTAGCAGATAGAGAGAGGTTCTTCTCTCCCTCTACTCTGCCCTGGTGAGACCACATCTGGAGTGTTGTGTCCAGTTCTGGGCCCCTCAGTTCAAGAGGGATGTGGAGCTGCTGGAGGGAGTCCAGCGTAGGGCAACGAGGATGATGAAGGAGGTGGAGCACCTCCCCGATGAGAAGAGGCTGAGGGAGCTGGGTCTCTTGAGCTTGGAGAAGAGGAGACTGAGGGGTGACCTCATGTATGTCTATAAATATGTGAAGGGTGGGTGTCAGGAGGATGGAGCCAGGCTCTGCTCAGTGTCATCTAGTGCTAGAACAAGGGGCAGTGGGTGTGAGCTGGAACAGAAGATGTTCCACAGGAATGTGAGAGGGAACTTCTTCCCAGTGAGGGTGACAGAGCACTGGAAGGGGCTGCCCAGGGTGGGTTGTGGAGTCTCCTTCTCTGGAGACGTTTAAGACCCTCCTGGGTGTGTTCTTGTGTGACTTGGTCTAGGTGACCCTGCTGTGTCAGGGGAATTGGAATGGATCTTTCAGGGTCCCTCCCAGTCCCTGATGTTCTGTGACTCCGTGCTGTGTTCTCGGATGGGTTTGGTCAGGCAGGTGACTGAGGTTGCCCTGTAGCCCTGGCTGCGGTGCCTCAGCCCAGTCCCGTGGGAGCAGCTTTTCCTTTTCTAATAGCTCTTGCAGACACATCTGTCAATACTCCGGCCACAAGGCTGGGGCTGTGCCATCTGGGGAATTAGTGATGGACCTGAGGGCAGGAACAGCCTCGTAATATCGGGGCCACTTTCCAAAGGAGGTCCTGAAGTGGTCTGGGGGATGGGGCAATCACTGGCAACTCAAGACCCACCCCCTGCCCCTTTCCCTGGGGCCCCCATTTCTGTGGCACCAGAGGAAGATTAGAAGCACCATTCAGCAAAGACACGATGAAGTTATTGATAAACTGGTGATTAACGACCGGCACCGCTCAGTCACTAGGAGCTAACGTTGAGTAGTTGATGTCTGGGGCTCAGGTGCAAAAGCCACCGTAGGAAGAGCTGTGGTAGCACTGGAGTGATGGCTCCTGCACTGTTGTGGGGTCGGACTGGATCTGCTAGTGATCCTCCAGCCCCTGGAAGGAGCCTCTAGGGCGGCTGGGGAAGGCTGTTCCCAAGGACAGGGGATGATAGGATGAAGGGTCCTGCTTTGAAGCCGGAAAAGGGCAGAGGGAAGCTGGATAGGAGGAGCAAGGTCTGGAATCTGAGGGTGGGGGATCACTGGAACAGGCTGCCCAGAGAGGGAGTGGAGACCCCATCCCTGGAGCCGCTCAAGGTCAGGCTGGCTGGGGCTGTGGGCAACCTGTTCTGGTGAGTGCTGGCCCCACTTGGTGTCGGGAGGTTGGACTAGATGCCCTTTGAAGGTGCCTTCCTACACAACACAGTCTAGGATTCTATCCCCAGAGGTCCCTTCCAACCCAGCACAGTCTAGGATTCTATCTCCAGAGGTCCCCTCCAGCCCCACCATCCTCTGACTCACACTGTGAAGCTAAGGAGGACCGACTGGCATCAGGAAGCAAAGGGGGAGGACAGTTCTTAGTCACAGGAGCCATGCAATATTCATTTGGAGCAGGACTGGTGGGACAGCATCCTGTCTGCGGCTCCGGGAAAGCGGAATCGGTGCTGACTGCCTCTTGCTGTGTGGAGCCTGCAGCCCGACACTCACGTGCTGCCTGCGGTGTCGTGTTTGTGGCTTGAACCTATTTATTAGCTGTCTGGTGCCTGTGTGTCTGAGAATCTGACAGCGCTCCAGCCTCCCCGCTCCTCCTGGTGGATGGCGCCTTTGTTAGCGTCTCCTGGGTCTACAGCCCAAGGGCAGAGGATGCACTCGGTTCCGAACCGATCGTTGGAGGTGATGGCAGACACCCCTCCCGCAGGAGCTGCAGGAGGCTTCTTCCCAGGCCCCATTGCCCTCTAAAGGCCGCTGCTGAGTTTGCACAGCGAAGTGGACCGTTCCGAGGGGCAAACGGGGACTACTGGGGCTGTACTGGTGGTCCCGCATCGTGCCTTCAGACCCGCCCCCCCCCCAGACTTTTCACAGTGAAGATTGTTTTGGGGGGATGCCAAGAGCAGACAGACTGACCTCTCTTGGTAGCCCCATCCCAGGGATAAGGGAGCAGCCCTGATCAAGCTATTGCAGCTGAGTGAAAAGTGTGAGACTGCAGAGGGAAATGAATCTGATGGTGAACTAGTCCTCTGGGGTGAGGAACTAGTCCTCTGAGGTGGTGAATTAGCCCTGTGGAGCAAGGAACTAGCCTTCTGGGGTGAGGAATTCGCCCTCTGGGCCAGAGAACTAGCCCTCTGGGGCAGTCAGCTAGCCTTCCGGGTTGAGGAACTAGTCCTCTGAGGTGGTGAATTAGCCCTGTGGAGTGAGGAACTAGCCTTCTAGGGTAAGGAACTAGTCCTCTGAGGTGGTGAATTAGCCCTGTGAAGCGAGGAACTAGCCTTCTGGGGTGAGGAATTAGCCCTCTGGGCCAGAGAACTAGCCCTCTGGGGCAGTCAGCTAGCCTTCCGGGGTGAGGAACTAGCCCTCCGAGGCGGGGTGAGCGAGCTCTGAGGCACTGCGGGCTCCTGAGATCGCTGAAGCGCCGACAGGGTGTCTCCAGCGTCCCGGGCTCAGGCTCCCCTGGCAGTAGAGGCTCTCGAGCAGTAGATGTCAGCTTTGTACAAGGAACGAGAGATGGTCCCTCCAGAAGCCCTCTGAGGGAGGGCTCTGTGCTCCGTGGCAGGAGAGAGTCACCTCTCCGCCGGGGATGCAGAGGCTGTGGGTCAGGAGCTGCTGGAGGTAACGGGCTCGGAGATGTTCTCCCTGGGCTTCTCCTGCGAGTCACTGCTGCTGGAGGCTGCCTCTCAAATTCCTAATGACAGGACGAGGGGAAGTGGCCTCAAGATGCATCAGGGGAGGTTTAGTTTGGATCTTGGGAAGAAGTTCTTTGCTGAGAGAGTGGCTGGGGGCTGGAACAGGCTGCCCAGGGAGGTGGTGGAGCCCCCATCCCTGGAGGGGTTTAAAAACCGAGCAGCTAGAGCACTCGAGGCCGTGGTCTAGGGGTTAGGGAGTTGTTGGGATGAGGGCTGGGTGATGAACCTCAAGGTCCTTTCCAGCCAGGATGATTCAATGGTTGCAGAAACGTCCTGATGTTCAGGGGGTGCTGCAGGGGGCAGGAAGCCTGAAGTCCGTGGGTCCAAATGGGGGGTTTGGGGGGTCCCACCTCACTCTGCAGTCATGGTTTCTATCTTTGAATAATGTTCTTGCAAAACCAAAGCGACTCCCTCTCGTTGACACGGGATGTTTTAATACAGGGATCGTTGCAAATGCGTTAATTAGGTAAATACAGTAATTACAGCTCATTACAAATAAGTTCTGAGTCTTTGCACCACGGTCAGGTACGTCTGGGCTCAGGTAAAGGAGCAGTTCTCCAAGCCAGGGGCAAGCTGGGCTCTCCCAGGAGGATCAACCCTAAAGCCAACCCTCCCCTCCCTCCTCACACTGAACCCTCTCACCACTGGCTCTAGATGGTCCTGCTCTGGCAGGGGGATTGGACTGGAGGATCTTTCGAGGTCCCTTCCAATCCCTGATGATTCTGAGTCTCTGATCACTTCTGCCTCGTGCTGAGCCTCTGGCTGGCAACCTCAGAGCAAGGCTAGGCCACAAGAAATGTGTGTCTTCACGGGCACTTGTGTCAGAGGTGGTAGATCTGCAGTGTGGAGCTCGGTGATGGTCGCTGTAAGAGCAGGGCTCTGCAGAATGCCAGGTACTGCTCTTGCTGAGACCTCACCTGGAGTCCTGCATCCAGCTCTGGAGTCCCCAAAACTGGAAGGACCTGGAGCTGTTGGAGTGAGGCCAGAGGGGGCCATGAGGATGCTCAGAGGGCTGGAGCTCCTCCACTCTGGGGACAGGATGAGAGAGTTGGGGTTCTTCAGCCTGGAGAGAAGGCGGCTCTGGAGGGACCTTCTAGTGACCTTCCATCCCTGAAACAGGGGCCTCTAAGGCATCTGAGGAAGGCTGTTCCCAAGGGCAGGGAGTGAGAGGACGAGGAGTCGTGGATGGAAGATGGAAAAGAGCAGATGTGAGGCTGGACAGGAGGAACAAGCTCTGGAATCTGGGGGGGGGTTCCCTGGAACAGGCTTCCCAGAGAGGTCGTGGAGACCCCATCCCTGGAGCCAGGCTGGCTGGGGCTGTGGGCAACCTGTTCTGGTGAGTGCTGGCCCTGCTTGGTGCAGGGGCCTTGGACTAGATGCCCCTTGGAGGTCCCTTCCAACCCAACACAGTCTAGGCTTCTGTGGATCAGCCTTTCAGCAGGTGTCTGCATCTTTACAAAACTGAGTAGAAGGTTTCAGACCCTCTGAGCATCAGACCTTTCTAAATGTCCTTCTAGGTCCTGGCCACAGGCAAGTCCAGGACGAACACCAGTGGTCCAAGGCATCTTGTTTGGCAGTTTAGCAGCCACATGGGTCTTCTCTAGCAAAACCCCTGTGCCCACAGTCTGGAAACCACCTTCCTGAGCCAACACCATCTATTGGGATCCATGCTCTGATTTTGATCCTGATCCAAGTCCAGTTCAAGCTGGGACCTCTATAAAATCTGGGAAACCCTGGGTCTAGGGCCATTTTGTTCCTTTTTCTCTCTCTTTTTAATTTCCCTCTTTTTTTTCCTGGTCAAGTATTTGTTCCTTGAAAAAACACTCCTGTGTGTTTTGACTCCAAAACACCTCTGCCAGCCACACGAGCGGCTCCGGCGCCAACGGTAACACACCAGTGCCAGCGGTGTCACGGAGAGCCGTGCCAGCAGGTCAACAGTGCTGCTGCCAGCAGGTCAACAGTGCTGCTGCCAGCAGGTCAACAGTGCTGCTGCCAGCAGGCCAGGGCGAGTGAAGAACCCCTCAGTAATCACCCGCTGCGCTGCGCCACCGTCCCACAACAACAAAGCCCTGTGCCCAGCCTGGCCCTCGTTAGCCACCGCACAATAGCACAGCCCGGAGCAAGAGCTCCACAAGGAAAACACCAAGGGGTGTCTGTCCTGGAAGGGAGAGCTCCTCGGGTATTTCTGGAGCTGAGGGCAGGCACAGTGAGTAAGGAAGGGTTGTGCTGGCTGCTTTGCTCAGCTCTCCTGCCCCGCTGGGGGTGCTGGGGGCTGGAGCTCTTAGGACACTGGTGCAGACTGGGCGCTCTGACGGGCATCAGGTGGTTCCAGTGCTGGTGCTCGGCTTTTGAACAGGACCTCCAGTCCTACCTGCTGAGCAGAGGGCTCTTAGTGGTTGGGCTCGATGATCCCAGGGGTCTTTTCCAGCCTGAATGATTCTCTGGTTCTATGATCTTGTTCCGTTGGTAACGTGAGGATTCATGAGAGAAGCTGATCCAAACAGGCCTCCCCTGAATCCATGTGGTGGTTAGGTCCTGGGCTGGGCTGGATGAGCTCAGAGGTCTTTTCCAGCCTCCACAATTCTGTCTAATCTTGTTTTCCCAGGGCTAGTTCAAGGCCTTGAGGACACAGAGAGCAGGAAGGATTNATGATCCCAGGGGTCTTTTCCAGCCTGAATGATTCTCTGGTTCTATGATCTTGTTCCGTTGGTAACGTGAGGATTCATGAGAGAAGCTGATCCAAACAGGCCTCCCCTGAATCCATGTGGTGGTTAGGTCCTGGGCTGGGCTGGATGAGCTCAGAGGTCTTTTCCAGCCTCCACAATTCTGTCTAATCTTGTTTTCCCAGGGCTAGTTCAAGGCCTTGAGGACACAGAGCAGGAAGGATTTTACAGGCTGCCCAGGGGGGTTGTGGAGTCTCCTTCTCTGGAGATGTTTAAAACCTTCCTGGATGTGGTCCTGTGTGACTTGGTCTAGGTGATCCTGATCCTGCTGTGGCAGGGGTGTTGGACTGGATGATCTTTTGAGGTCCCTTCCAATCCCCAATGTTCTGTGGCTCTGTGATTCCTTTTTCCCAAAACTTGGAGGTGCACATGAAGGAGAAAATCTGCCCTGGTCCTCTGCTCAAGAGAGGGTTGACAAAGACCCAGAAACATGGCAAAGAGTTCCCAATTTACAACCATCTGGTAGCCATCCCTGATCTTCTCAGCTCTGTGCCCAGAGAGGCACCGTAGATGCAGGACACCCCAGTGCAGCCGTGTCTTGTGGTGGTGGCCCGGGAGTTAGGAGGCACCAGGCAGCTTTCATAACTTACTCCCAGTCTACACCTCAGTGCAAGCAGCAGTTCTGCTCTGTTTCCTTTTGGCTAGTAGCTTGATGACACCGTCAAAGAGTTCCTCAGTCTTTGAAAGCCAAACCCTTCCTTTCAAGGCAGCTGTCGGTCAGTTTGTTCTCCTCAAAAGCCTCATCTCGGGTGCCTTTGCCAACAGTGGAGGAATCAAAGGGCAAACTGTCCCAGGAAACTCCAGCCTTCTTGATCAAACCCTAACGTGGGAAGCCTCACACTCTGGGATTCACTGGAGGCTTCAAAGCCTGTAGGAAGAAGGGAGAGTCAAGGGGCAGGGTGCTGAGCCGATGAGCTGCGTCCCCAGAGGGCTGCTGCTCGCGCCGCACTCGGGTTACCTTGGGTGGTGGAGGAGGCCTGCCTTTGGGAACTGGGAGAGGAACAGGTCTTCTCTCTGGTGCCTGCAAGGGAAACAGCAGTTTGAATGTCACGAGGCTTCTCCTGCCTGAGCAACCGCAGGACCTCCGCAGCCCTCAGCTGCTGCCTCGTGTAGCTACGACAGCAGCAGGAGGCTCAGTAACACAGCCCCCCAAGGGGCATGGATCTGTGGCAGGGGATGGGACTAGATGATCTTTTGAGGTCCCTTCCAGCCTCAGTCCCTCTGGGATTCTGTGAAGCAGCAGCTTTAGGGGCTACAGCCCCTGCAGCAGCAAAGATGCTCAACGCTTGCAGTCTGTCAGCCCCAAACCCCTCTACGTGCTGGGCTTCTCAGCAGAGCTCAAGGGCTTCTTGTGCAGTTTAGGACTAGGACAAGGTGGCTCCTGCCCTGAACAAGAAGTGGTTTGAGTGTGATTTTGAAACTATGATCTCTTCAAGCTCACAGCCAGTCAGAACCTCAAGATACCAGTTGCCTTCAGATAGTCATTTGCAGCTCGGGGGTGAAAAACCGCAGCGCTGTACTTACAAAAGTCTCCTCCACACGAGGAAGGGCTGGTTTGGTAGAAGGAACAGGAGGTGGGGGACCTTTTGGCCTCACGACAGGCTGTAAAAGAGGAGACTGTCAGCCACAGTGACCCTGTGTCTGTGCTGTATTGGTTTGGACCCGCCTGTTCCTGTGGGACGTGCAGGACCCCGGTCTGCGTGTGAAGTCCAGCAGCAGGGGTAGATGCTTCAGCAGCAGGGATGCTTCATGCTCTCTGGCCCCGAGAACACCTGCAGGACCTTACTGGAGCTCTGTGATCTCCCCAGCCTTTGGGATCAGGCTGTCACAGGGAGTCTCCACCAGGGCATCAGCTGCTAGGTCCCACCTTCCCGAAGCCAACAGGGAAGCACAGAGGTTCTCTGGGAATACTCACACTGTGAAGCTGTGGTTTGCTCTCCTGTGCTGGAGGAACGGGAAGGAGGAGTTTCTTGTCGTTTATCTGAAGACAGAGAACAGTTGGGATGGGTGAGCTGATATCTTTGCACATCCCTAAGTGCAGACAGCGCCCCGTGCCTTCCCCACACCGGGGTTCACATCACTGCCCCAGAGGAGTGCTCTGAAACCCTCGTGGGAGTGCAGGACACTGTGGCTGATGAGTTTTGACCTTTCAGTCCCAGGGAGGCCACAGCTGACCCAGCACCTGCCAGCTCTTACCTTCTGGGCAGGTACCACCAGCACAGGGTGTTCTCTGTGCCTTTGTTCTTGATCCACAAAGACTTGGTTTGTGGCTCCACGTCCTCTTCTGGTCTGGCAGCTGTGCAAATATCACACAGAACAGTAAATCTTACCCTGCCTGAAACCCTGGAGCACCTGCCCTGTTCCTACTGGGATGTTACACAGCCATGGCCCTCCTGTCCTTCTTCCTTTAGTTCTCCTCCTTATTTTAATTCCTTAGGATCGATCCCCAGAGCTGCCGTTTCAAGTCTTCAGTCCTTTCTGCAGCAGCTCCACAAAGACCCTTTCTTTGTCTTCCCACTGCCTAGTTCCCTCCACCCTCTTTGAAAGCCTCAGCTTAACTTCTCTCCAGAGGTCACTTGGCTTTAGAGGGGGGTTGGACTCAGTGGGAGAGGTTTACCTCTTCTTGAGCACTCGGAAGCGGATGAGGAACACGGCTGCAGTGGCTGTGACAGCGAGGACAACCAGCACCCCGGTCACGATAGCGAAACCTGCCAGGAGAGAGAACACGAGTTGCTGCTCCTGAGAGGACCCACTAGCACTCAGCAGGCTCCCATCCCTGGCAGAGCAGTTCTGTCGCAAGGTCCAGACCCCGATTGCCCTCACTACAGCTCAGACTTACAGCTCCTTCTCCTGCCACTCGTGGAGAAGGAAAGGAGCCTGTTCCTGACAGATTTGCCCTCTTTGAAGCCTCTTGTTGTTGCCCGAGCCCATCCTTGGGCTAAACATACCTCCTCCTTGCCATCCAGCCTCAAAGATGTCCTTGTTGTTCCTCTCCTCTTTCACCAAGGGTCTTATGACCCAAAACTGAGCGATAACTGCACCTAAGCCAGGCTTAACCATTTTCCTTCCACAAAGCTGGTCAAAAGCCTCAGCTTGGGGATTGGACTAGATGATCTTTCGAGGTCCCTTCCAATCCCTGATGATTCTGTGACTCTAAGCTGACGATGCTCTAGTGAGTGTGGAATCTTTAGAAAGATTTAATAGCAAAGGCTTGATTATTTCCCCCCCCAACCACATGAGAGTCTGTACAGAAAGTGTTTTCCCTCGGGGTGGATCACAGAATCAGTTTGGCTGGAAGAAACCTTCAAGATCAGCCAAAGGCCAGCTCTGTGCAGATGATCAAGGAGTGAACTTGCCTCCCTCACAGCAATGCCTCTGGGAGCTTGTCTCCCCCCCAAAGCTGTCAGGGAGCTGCTAGAGAGAGCTTGTTATCTCAGGATGGAGAAAGGAGGATCCTACTACCCTAAACAATCTCCTGAGTCTTTCACTTCTGTCAGGCTGGAGGGAAGAGTACTTTGCTCTAGTGATTCACACAGGCTGCAGCCACCTAATGACGTGCAGAAGTCAGAGCTAGCCACGCAGCCTCTGCAGGCTGGGACCAGTGCACACTGGGGCTGGCTCACTGGGCTTAGAGCAGCCCATTCCAGGCTGCAGGTGACAAGCACCCACTTACTGGTCAGTGTTGAGGAGCTGTCACAGGTCGGTGGTGCCCATCCTTCTTCACACTGGCACTGCAGCTCGTGGTCACACACCTGGGGAAGCAGAGAGCCAGGGGTGTCACAGGGGTGGAAGGGTGGGTGAGGCTGCAGTAGTTTGTGACTCTGTATCTTACAGCATGTCCAGAGCACTTGGCAGAGCAGTTGGTTGATCTAAAGACGTCTTCAGCATAGACACAGGCGCCGTTGCTGCACACCTGCAGAAGTACAGGGTGAAGGTTAACTCAGCCTCAGATTTCCAGCTCCAGGACTTGCACCTTGTTGTGCCAAAGGAGGCGTAAAACAGCCCTGCAAATCACTTAAACCTCTGACAGGAGTTTGAGTGGTGGGTGTCGTGTGACCTTTGGGTGCTTCCCAGCTCAGGGCAGGGGGACAGAGACTTACAGAGCTCACTGCTTTGTGCTCTGCTTCGATCCCACATCCTTCCCCCAAGGAAGGAAATGGGGTGGAAAGAAGTAAAGAGAAAGAAATAGAAGAGAAAGAAGGAAGGAGGGAGAGAAAGACAGAGAAGGAGAGGAAAGAGAGGAGAGAAAGAGAGAGAGAAGGGGAGAAGGAGAGAAGGAGAGAAAGAAAGAGAAAGGAGAGAAGGGGAGAGAGAGTGAGAGAAGGAAATAGGAGAGAAAGAGAGAAAGAGAGAAAGAGAGAAAGAAAAAGAGAGAGAAAGAGAGAAGGAAAGAAGGAGAGAAAGAGAGAGAGGAGGAGAGAAGGAGAGAGAGAGAAAGGAGAGAAAGAGAAGGGGGAAGGAGAGAGAGAGAAGGAAAGAAGGAGAGAGAGGAGACAAAGAGAGAAGGAAAGAAAGAAACAGAGAGGAGGGGAGAAGGAGAGGAGAGAAAGAGAGAAGGGGAGAAGAAGAGAAAGAGAGATTGAAAGAAGAAAGAGAAACACACCCAGTGATGCTTAGCACATCCATCACAGAACTGATCGAAGGGCAGCGTGTGTGTGATCTTCTAACCCTTCACACAAGCCTGTTCCTACAGCCAGATGTATTTATACCAGTGAAAAACCAGAGGACAGCAGTCCTGTGTGAGGAAATGGGGTGGGTGTAAGGCCCAGGGTTTGGCAAATCACATCAGGGCAAGTTTTCAGCGCCTGCTGAGGTCTCCCCTGTTTAAGGTCTTTCTTGTCTGGTGTAAGAGAGCTGTAAGAATATAAACAAGAGTGAAAGAGGAGGGGAAGAGTAAGGAGAGGAGCTGTTCTCTACTAACCATCCCATTCCCACACTTGGTTCCATCAAGAATCATCCCTGGGTCGTCTGTTCCGTCCTTAGGAAAACTTGCTTTGCAGGAATCAAAAGTCACCAGGCTCCCCTGCTGAGGCATCTCGTTCCCCCCAGTGCAGAACAGCTTCCCACACAGCGTGTCTCTGGAAGGAGAACAAGAGCTGCTGGAGGAGGACGTGGCCCAGCAAAGGCACCTGAGCTGGGCTCTCCTTCAGCTTGAACTTGCTGTGAGTGGGAACCCACAGACAAAGCTGCAGGATGGAGTTTTGGGGTGTGGGTTTTGGTGACCTCAGTTTAATTTGTGAGCAGAAGGTGGAAGGTTCTTCATTCCTCTTGAGCTTATTAGGGAACCCAGAGTAATGTGCAGAAGTGAGGATTTAACTGACCCTAATGATTCTATGACTTCTTCTGAGGTTCACCTGAGGTTCAGGTTCCCTGTCAGCAAACACTTGTCCCTGCTTGGTGCAGGGGGGTTGGACTAGATGACCTTCAGAGGTCTCTTCCAACCCAATCCAGAGCATGACTCTACTTACCTGCACATGCACCAGCATCTCACCACCTAGCAATTCCCTACGAGCACCCTTGCTCTTCCTCAGCCTAAGCTCCTCATTTGGGAACTGCTTTGGTTAGAACTGGCTTCACCGCCGTATTCACAGCGAGCCAGAAGGGAACTGCAAAAGGAACGACCTCTCTTCCCAAATCCCAGCAAATTCCAGAACACAGTGCTTACTTTTTCCTACACGGGACGTGACTCCCTTTTTCTTTTCGGCAGTAGCCGTAATACACCCCTCGCTCGTTCATGCGGTAGCAGGAGGCTGCGCCTTCAGTGGCCTCTGTGAAAGAGGAAGATGGATTAGTTGAGGTTCTGAGAGGACTACTAGTGCTCAGGGGCACCCAATGACAGGACAAAGGGCCACCACGGGTGTGAGCTGGAACAGAGGAGGTTCCATATCAGTGTGAGAAGGACCTTCTTCCCAGTGAGGGTGACAGAGCACTGGAAGGGGCTGCCCAGGGTGGGTGGTGGAATCTCCTCCTCTGGAGGTGTTTCAAACCTTCCTGGCCATCTTCCTGTGTGACTGAAACTAGTGGATCCTGCTGTGGCAGAGGGATTGGGCTGGGTGATCTTTTGAGGTCCCTTTAGATCTGTAATGTTCTGTGACTGTGAATTTCCACTAGCTGCTTAGGGCAGGAGCATTGGACTGGGTGATCTTTCAAGGTCCCTTCCAATCCCTGATGAGTCCATGATTCTATGACAGTCTAGTTGATGCTGCTCTGGCAGGGGGATTGGACTAGATGATCTTTTGAGGTCCCTTCCAATCCCTAATGATTCTATGAAACAGCCTGTCCCAGGGAGGTTGCCCATGGTGTCAGGGACTCTGTCATTTTATTCATTCATGTTATCGTGCACAGAGAGTAGAACCTCTCCATGTTCTCTCTCTACCTGGTATGAACCAGAGAGATGAGAGGGCAGGGCCTGGAGCTGCCAGGGGAGGGTTGGGTTGGATGTTAGGAAGCCCTTCCTTGTGGAAAGGATGATCAGAGCCTGGACTGGACTGCCCAGGGTAGTGGTGGAGTCCCCATCCCTGGAGGTGTTGAAGGGCAGCCTGGCTGTGTCTCTTAGTGCCCTGGTGTGGCCGCTGGGGTGATGTTAGGTCCTGGTCTGGATGAGCTCAGAGGGCTTTGCCAGCCTCAGTGGTTCTGGGATTCTGTAAACCAGCACACTGTGTCTAAGAGAGGGAACAGCCCCAGAACGTGGATGGGTTGTCCAGAGAGACAGCGGAGCACCCATCCCTGGAGCCTTTCAAGGTCAGGCTGTTGGGGCTCTGGGCAACCTGGTCTCCTTGGTGTAGGGGGTTGGACTGGATGTCCTTTGGAGGTCCCTTCCAACCCAGCACACTCTGTGATTCAGGACTGGGAAGTGGCTAAGCCACTTCATGTTCAAAACCACGAACCTTGCTAAATTTAGACCCTAACTCGACGTGCAAACATTTCCTCTTCCTACCAAGCAAAGCTCCACTTCAAAGTTACTCCAAAAGCACCATGTGAAAGAGGAATGAGCTTCCCACTTCTCCAGAAGTGCATGGCTGTGTGTGCTCTGAGCTCCAGCTCCCGTGGCTGTGTGGCTTTGCTAGCAAAGCTTTCCGCTCCCTCTGCTCTCTCCTGGGACCGAGGCAGCTCTGTTTGCCCAGTCCCCACTGGTACTCACGCGGTCCAAAAGCAGCCTTGCACTGCTTTTCCCGCGTGGGACAGTTGCCCATGTAGCAGTAGCCTTCGCCGTAGTCGCAGGGGTGGCCGTTCACGCGGAAGCGGTCCGCTGGGCAGCTGGCAGAAAAGCCGGTGCACATCTCAGCCAGGTCGCAGTCGTCCTTAACCGCGCGGCAGATAACTCCGGCTTCTCGGAACTGGGAGGGGGCAAGCACCACAGAGTTGAATAACTGTGAGCCAGAGGGCTGCCTGAAGTGGGGGGAGAGGAATCCCACCCTCCCCCTGTGAGTGCCTGAGGAGCCAGGTCTGTACTTCAGACTTTGAGGGGCTGGCAACAAGGTTGGGGAAGGGTCTGGAGAACAAACTCTGTGAGGAGCAGTTGAGGGAGATGGGGCTGCTCAGTCTGGAGAGCAGGAGGTGAGGGGAGACCTTCTTGCTGTCTGCCACTGCCTGACAGGAGGGCGCAGAGAGGTGGGGTTTGCTCTCTTCTCCCAAGGAACAAGGGACAAGAGGAAACAGCCTCAAGTTGCCTCAGGGGATGTTGAGATTGGCCTTAAGGAGAAACTTCTTCCTGGGAAGTGTCCTCAGGCCTTGGAACAGGCTGTCCAGGGAGGGGGTTGAATCTCCATCCCGGGCCGTGTTTCCCAGTCAGGGATCTGGAGCTCAGGAACAGGCTTTAGGGTGGGTTGGGACAGCCAGGTTGGATACTAAAAGTCTTTTCCAGCCCACATGATTCAGTGATTCCAATTTGAGGATGCTTATGTCAATTGATAAAGAGTTTCCCTGCTGGGGCATCAGCCTTTAGTTCCTGGAGAAAATGGGCAACCAGACCATTCATTTCTCTGTGGTGTTGAACGAGGGAGTGAACTGGTCCCCGTGGTGCAGTTGAGGATGGACGACACACACGTGTCGTTATGGGGCAGGTGAAGAGGACTGGTTCTTTGGACAGGTGCATTGCTGCTGCCTTTTCACAGGCAAAACCAGTGTACCCCCAAAAATATCAGGATGTGGAGTTTGTGAAGGGTCTCACCTGGCAGTTCTCACAGCACTCGCCATGCGCACATGCGGAGCCTTCGGTCAGTCTGCAGGTCTCGGGGTCGCAGCAGTCGTTTGTGCACTCCTGTGGCAGAACAAGTGGTCAGAGCTCTGGTATCATGTACCAGGGGCTGGTCCCCCCTCGATTCCTTCCCAGTGAACCCCACCACCCTGTGCCTAGATCCTGCAGGAGAGAGGGATATGGTAGCCCTGCACGTTGCCTCTGTGAAAACCAGCATCACTAGGAGCCACACTGGCCGCTGTGAGCCGGCACGTAAAGAATTCAGAGTGGGTTTGCTTGGGAAAGTGCTGGTAGCAGTTGTGAGGGGAACTCGTTTCTTTCCACCCAGACACTCTGCTAGGTGCAGCTTTTCCCCAGCCTCAGCTCCTCTGGCGGCTCAGCACGGTTGTCGCTGCTGCTGTTCGGCTCAAACCTCACAGGGGGTGACCACTGCGGGTCAAACTGCAGAGCAGCAGCGTGACCAGCGCAGCTCCTACAGAATTATCTCGGCCAGTTTGGAACTGGCCACACTGGAACCGACCAGAAAGCAGCTCCCGTAGAGCCCGAACCAAAGCCGTCGCCTCTCCCGAGCAGCATCTCGCTGCTAGCGGCGCCGGTACCTCGGGCGCGCCGCAGTCGCACTCCTCCCCTCGCTCCACAAAGCCGTTCCCGCAGGCGGGAGGGGCGACGATGCTGCTGATGTCCGGGACGTTGGTCAGGCACTGGGGCATGTCCCCCAGCATGTACGCCTCGAAGCTCTGCAGGCTGCAGGAGCTGAACCTCTCGGGGATGGTGGAACTGCGAGGGGAAAGCGAGAAGCGTCGCGTTGGGGTCAGCGGAGGAGGGGAGCAGCGGCGCCCTCGGCAAGAGAAACGGGCGACTCCGCAGCTTTCGGCTGCAGCCACCCCCCAAAATACAAGTATTCAGTGTGACAGGATTTCAATTAGCACACATTTATTAACATTTAACAATTGGAACCGTGTGACTAATTTATATACTCACAAGAATATTGAAGATATTTTAAATAAAAAATACATGATAATACATACAAATTACCAATACATATAAATGTGAACTTTATCTTGGGAATACATTTTATATTAAATATTTAAATTATTAAATGATTATATATTTTGTATAATGCTAAAATTATTATATACAATCTAGTTACTTGATATAATTCTATAATATATGTGTCTAGGTGATGCTGCTGTGGAGGGGGGGATTGGACTGGATGATCTTTCGAGGTCCCTTCCAATCCCTAGTGATCCTATGATTTTCTTATGAAGAGGGTCAGTGTCATCTAGTGATAGGACAAGGGGCAGCGGGTGTCAGCTGGAACAGAGGTTCCACATCAATATTAGAAGGACCTTCTTCCCAGTGAGGGTGCCAGAGCCCTGGAAGGGGCTGCCCAGGGACGTTGTGGAGCCTCCTTCTCTGGAGACATTTTAAACCCACCTGGATGTGTTCCTGTGTGACTGGATCTAGGGGATCCTGCTGTGTCAGGGGGATTAGACTAGATGATTTTTGGAGGTCTCCTTCCACTCCCTGATGTTCTGTGATTCCATGATTTTGTGATTCTGGACCGAACCCCTCTGTCCGAGCTCCTACCTGACAGTGTCCGTCATGATACAGACTTTGGCCCTGCAGGTGCAGGCGTCGGTGTCGTGGCTCATGCCGAGGTTGTGCCCCATCTCGTGTGCCATGGTGGCTGCCACTGCAATTTCGTTTCGGTTGTGATCCTGGTACAGACATGAAGCAGAGGTTATTCTAACTGCAGAGGACGTTGGTTCACTATTTCCTTTCACTTCAGGGCCGTCAGAGTGACCTTGAAGTAAAGTCACATTGGTGGCATCATTTCTCTTGTCTTCTATGGTTTAGTTGACCAGAAGTAAATGCCTGCATGATTTAAAGCCCAAGCAAAGTGAGGATGAGGGAGGCTGCCTCTAACCAAGGAGAGCCTGGGTGGATGGCTCCTTTGAGAGGATCATTAAGCACTGGAACAGGCTGTCTAGGGAAGGGATTGAATCGCCATCCCTGGACGTGTTTCACAGTTGTGGAGATCTGGAGCTCAGTGACAGGGTTTAGGGGTGAGCTTGGTTCAGAATCAGATTAACAATTGGACTAGATGATCTTGAAGGTCTTTTCCAGCCTAAATGATTCTATGATGAGCCAGCAGAGTGCTCTTGTGGCCAAGAGGGACAACAGCATCCTGAGGTGGATCAAAAGTGGGGTGGATCAGAAGTGGGGTGGATAGCAGATCGAGAGAGGTCCTTCTCCCCCTCTCTGCACACTGCACTGGTGAGACCACATCTGGAGTAGTCTGTCCAGTTCTGGGCCCCTCAGGTCAAGAAGGACACAGAGCTGCTGGAGGGAGTCCAGCGTAGAGCAACGAGGATGATGAAGGAAGTGGAGCACTTCCATTATGAGGAGAGGCTGAGGGAGCTGGGTCTCTTCAGCTTGGAGGAGAGGAGACTGAGAGGTGACCTCATTCATGTCTATAAATATGTGAAGGGTGGGTGTCAAGAGGATGGAGCTGGGCTTTGCTCAGTGTCATCTAGTGACAGGACAAGGGGCAGTGGGTGTCAGCTGGAACAGAGGAGGTTCCACATCAATCTGAGAAGAAACTTATTCACTATGAGGGTGACAGAGCACTGGCAGGGGCTGCCCAGGGGCTTTTGGAGTCTCCTTCTCTGGAGATGTTTAAGACCTGCCTGGATGTGTTCCTGTGTGACTTGGTCTAGGTGACCCTGCTGTGTCAGGGGGATTGGACTGGATGATCTTTCGAGGTCCCTTCCAATCCCTAGTGATTCTATGATTCTGTGAGGATTTGAGAACAGGCAGAAGCATCAGAGAAGCCATGTGGATAGTTTTTCTTCAAGAGACACCATCCTCCCTGCTGTGAAAGGATTGCTCTGTTGTTCCATCCCCATGTCTATTCCACAGTTAATGCTGGATTCTGTAACAGTAGCAACGAGAGGATGCCACTAGAAATCTGTTTGTTTAGATTCTACACAAAGAGACTCGGTGCTGTTAGTTTTTAAATAAACATGAGGAAGTTCAGCTGCCAAGTAACAGCCAAGGACTTCTTCTGTCCCACACTGCAGTGAACCAGACAGGGAAGTGGAAGTGTCCCACACCTCAACATTTTCATCGATGTTCCGTGCTGGTTGAGTAATAAATGAGAGTTGAAAAGCCTTTAATAAAATACAAGAAACAAAAAGAAATCAGACCTGAATAATACCTGCAGAGTATGTGTCACTGCATATGGATTTCATGAAGGCCAGTCCGATGGTTGTCCCCTCCAAGTCGTAGCCTCTGTGAGGGAGAAGAGAAGCAGAGTGAGTGAAACACAGTGGTGGGGGTCTGAGGTCAAGGCTGCCTCTTTAGCCAGGCTGAGGGCTCTGAGGTCAAAGCTGC
>VXBP01010616.1:305223-381340 GCA_013400115.1 Rhinopomastus cyanomelas | reverse complement strand
TCTGAGGTCAAGGCTGCTTCTTTAGCCAGGCTGAAGGCTCTGAGGTCAAGGCTGCTTCTTTAGCCAGGCTGAAGGCTGTGAGCTCGGGCTCTGTTGTGCACCCCTGCTTTCATCAAATGTTTGGGCAAGTGCTTGAGATCACTGCAAGTCGCAGAACAGTTGTAGACCCTTTTCATTTTACGTTTTAATTTGAACTAAGTGGCAGTTCATCAGGCTGAAAGCATCTGTGTGAGTGGAAAGAGCCTGACGGAGGGCTCCACGCTCTTCAAAGTGCTTCAGCAAAGTGCTTGGAGGAGTCGTGGCTGTTGAACAGGAGCCAGAACAGCCAAGTGAGCGCTGGTTTGGTTTGGCAAGGTGCACTTCCCAGCTGGTAAACTCCACGTCCTGGCTCCTTGGCTTGTTCAATCAAGCTGCAGCCTTCAGGGCACTCACTGTGCTGTGACCAGAGCAGGGAACATGAGGCACCGGCAGGCAGCGACTGTTTTCGTTGCCTGTTTTTGCAAGGATTCAGACTCAGAGACCAAACGCTCTGCTCTTGCAGGTGGTTGTGCTCCCTGAAGACAGAAAAGAGCCTGTGTGTAGTGTTCTGGGCCCTGGAGTCAGGGGAGCCTGGTATCAGCAAGCACAGACAGCAGTCCAGGACCGGCAGCGTCTCTGCTGCCTGTTTCCAGGCACTGCTTGGCGACTGGTAGTTGAAGAATCGATTCCTTGACCATCCCTGGGAGGGCAGACAGAAAGCAGGAGGGTACTCACGTGATGAACTGAGCGTTGTCGTTCCTTTTCCTCTTTAACAAGTCCGACTGACGCCACTTGGAGAAACTGTCCAGCATGAACCCCGAGTTGCGGCTCAGCAGGCATTTGTCCCCATCCGTCCAGATTTCCAGGCCAATTAAAGCCACGTGGATGTTTATGGCCTTGTAAACCTGCAGGACATGAACGGGGTTGCTGTAAAAATGTGGCACCACCTATCCTGGCAATTTCTTCAGGTCCTCTCCAGACCTGATTTAAGCTTTTCGTAGCTCAAAGTTGCAATGAAAAGAGAATAAACCATGAAACCTTATTTCCCCTCCCAGACTTAAACCAGGTCTAAGAATGGGCTTTATCATGCTGGAAAATCCCAGCAATGTCTTGGAAGAAGTTTGTGTTGGAAAAGAAATCAAGAATCACTTGAGTCTTCTCAAAGGGTTCCCATCATTCACTGTCGTAAGTGTTAAGGAAATAGGGTATAAATCTTCTGTGATAGGAATCTCATATCTGAAGGCAAAGAGCAGGATCTTATGGGGAGCTACTGGTTTAATCCTGCTCTGGCAGGGGGATTCTGTCGAGGTCCCTTCCAATCCCTAATGATTCTATGATTCTATGAATAAATTACAGTGAGGTTCAGCTTCCATTCTGGCTCCATCCTCTTGACATCGACCCTTTCTACACTGATCAACATTCATGGGGTCACCCCTCAGTCTCCTTATTTCCAAGCTCCCTCAGCCTTTCCTCCTCAGGGAGATGCTCCCCTCCTTCCATCACCTCTGTGGCTGCACTGGGCTCTCTCCAGCAGTCACTGCTACTTCCATTTCTCCTTGCTGTGTTTGCCCTTACCGTGTTGACATAATTGACAATCCCAAATATCCTCTGTCTGATGGTTTGAACATCTTCCTCGTACTTCTTATACTGAAAAATAACAAGAGTGTGTTAGAGAAAGGAGAAGAAAAAAGTGATTTATAGGAAGAGAAGGGTCCCACAGAAGGCTGTGGTGCAAACCACCCTGTGAGGGTCTACTTATCCTTATCTCTCTACTGTACCAGTCAGTGTGTTGCTCCTCTGGACCTGCTCCAGCCCCTCAATTTTTTCTTTAAATGAGGGACCCTTTAAAATGCCTTGTCTGTGAGTAGGGTGCAGAAGAGGACAGGACCTCTTTGGGGTTTTCTGAGTTCTGGTCACCTCTGGGTTGGGTTTTCACTTGGGCTGACATTAGGGAGCCCTATTCCCAGCCAGAGCCAAAGGTAGGACATGATGTAGCGTTGCCATAGGAGGAGCCCAGTGCTGTGTGGTAGCTCCTGCTCCCAAAAGGTCACTTCTAGCTGGTTGAATAAGAAAAAAATCACTGAAATGCTCACCAAGGTGTTGTCTGCGACGATGTAAACCTCCAGGTACTTCTTTGCTTTCAGGTATGCCTTCATCTGCAGGAAAGGTACATTTCTGTGACTCCTGTGGCTCATACAGTCCCAGCTTTGCCATCACAAAGCAGTCTATCAGTTATTGGGGAATTTCTTTAGCTAAGCCTTGGGTTAAGCCTGGGATTCTCCAAATCCCAGAATGATTGAGGCTGGAGAAGCCCTCTGAGCTCATTCAGCCCACACCAGCATCTAACATCACCTCAGTGGCCACACCAGGGCTCTAAGGGCCACAGGCAGGCTGGCTTTCAACACCTCCAGGGATGGAGACTCCACCACTGCCCTGGGCAGTCCAGTCCAGGCTCTGATCATCCTTTCCACAAGGAAGGGCTTCCCAAAATCCAACTAACCCTCCCCGGCAGCTTCAGCCTCTGCCCTCTCGTCCTGGTGCTGGTTGCCTGGGAGAAGAGCCAGACTCCCATATGACTACAACTTCCTTTCTCTGAAGTTGGAGAGAAGGAGGAGATCCCCCCTGAGTCTCCTCCAGGCTGAACACCCCCAGCTCCCTCAGTGTGTCTCCATCAGACTCTCCCTCCTGTGCCTTCCCCAGCCCCTCCATCTCTTTCTTACTGCCCCCAGTCAGATGATGAAGGGTAGACTAGATATGAAGGACTTAGATGGCTGAAGCTGCACTTGGGCACCTCTTAGTACTTGCAAGTGGGTGTAACTGTGGCAATGGCTCTGCAACCTGAGCTCTGAGATTCAGCACTGGTTTGTTAAGACCTGGTTATGGTTCAGTGTTAGCAATCACTGCTTTTCTGGTTGTGCCACCACACAGAGCAGGATTGGTGCTGCTCAGAGCTCTACAGCCATCATCTCTTTTCTTTGAGGGCATTTTCTTAACCAGGTACTTACTTCTGGGCTGTTGCTGGATTTGAAGATGTCGTTGGCAGGGCTGTGTAAGTCATCTTCCCAGGTAGTATTGACACCACAGGTTTTTATGGACTTCTGCTCAAGTTTCTCATACTTATAGACAGCATGTTCCTCTCTGTCTGAAGTTCCCAAGGGCTCAATGAGGTACTTCTGGCCACGGGTCTCAAAATAGCCTCTAAGAAAATGAATTAGACTGAGAACTTTTCTTTTTATTCCTTTTTGTATCAGGAAATCAATGGTCACAGATGAGGAACAGTCTGTCACTGGTTCCCTACCGGGGACCAAACGTCCCTCTTACCTTAGACCTTCGCAAGCACTGATGCTTGCTGTGGAATCAGCATCATTCTGAATGTAGCCTTCATAATAACAGTGATCCTGTGCAGAGAGAAAAAGTACAGCTCAGAAAGAGACAATAACTTCGTCAGGTTGGGCTGTTTCCCCTTGACTGAACTGGCCTCGATCCGGTGCTTTTGGAAGGCAAACTCCAGCACACCAGTTGCGAGCTGCAACGAACTACATTGACTGAGGAAATCTCCTGGTGAAGAGGGTGCTTCAGAACCAAAAGGGGACCATTTCCATGGTGGCTAGGTTGTGGATGTTGTTGTCCTTCAACACCAAGTGTTGACAGATCCAACCGTGGTGGGCTCTGCTCAGTATGAAGACAATAAGGACGTTGGCTGCCCAGAACCACTCACATGCTGGTGTGACCTGCTGCACTAAGGTCAAACCTGAATGGTTTGACTGTAGCCAGGTTTCAAGGAAACACCCATTTAATATTAAACCGACGATTAATTGCATCAACTTCAATGAGATTAAAACTATTATATTAAATCGTGTGATTAGGTGGGGGGAACGGTCATGACTTAACTGACTTAAGGATGTGGAGTGTAATGAACACTTCTGTGTTCAAAGAGACTTCAAAGTCCTGCAGGCACTGTGGAAAATTTGACCCACAGCATTTACCTTTAGTTTGTTAAGAGAGACCTGTAACTACTCAGCCCTGAACACATTGTGCCTCTTGCTTTCTCATAAATAGAACCATTAGGGTTGGAAGACACCTCCAAGATCATCCAGTCCAACTGTTCATGTTTGATTTCACTATCCCATTTACTCTCTTTCCTTCTGTCACAACTTACAGCAAAAAGGCATCAACAAAGTGAATATTAGTAGGGAGAGAAGTGGAGAATCACTCTCCTCCTTCTGAGGACGCTGAAGAATCAGCTCCTGAGAGCACAGTGAAGACCCACCATGCAGGAGCTCCTTACTCCTTAGTACAGACCTGCTTGAGGCTGTCTTGACCAGGCATAGGTGCTGTTTGCTTTTCACAAGATCCATTCAGGGAGCGATAACAACTGGAGGGATCACAACTGGCACCTTTGCCCACTGTAGAAACCACCCCTAACCCAACCCAGAGTTCTCTGTGCACATTTCTTTCACTCAAGATCCTCCTGTACCTGCTAATAGCTTCATGACAGAGATTTGGCTCTGTGTTCCAAACCACACGTGGTGAAACCCACACAGCATGGCACTGGGCAAGGAGTTTCAGGTGAGGGCTTTGTTGAGGAGAAGCCCCATGAGTGTGCAGAGCAAATGCAGAAAGCAAACTCCTGCTGACACTTCCTTTGTGTCTGGCTCTGAATAACTGATTTGTCATGGCTCAGAGAAGCCACCTGGGCTACCCTGCAGGGAGTTGCTGGGAGCGTGGGTGGGAGCGTGAGCCACTGAGGAAACATGACTTCATCAGAACTGGTTGTCTCACTGAGGTTAGGGGGTAAAAGCAAGGCACTGAGTTGCACAGAATCAGCAAAGTCAGTTGCACTGAATCAGCAACATCCGGGGGGGAGCAAAAAGCCACAAGGTAGAAGAAAGTGGTTGGAATGGTTTTAGCTTCTCTCCCTCTCCTGACAAAAGGGAGGAGTTTGGCTCCACACACGTGTTCATCAGCCACTAAGGTAGAGCTGGAAAGATAAGCTGTGCCTGGGTGTAAATGAGAGCAACTGAGACACTCGGTGTCACTGATCCTCACCGGGTGTAAATCAGTGTCACTCAGCCAAAGTCACAGGTCACACCTTTCCCATCCCACCACAGACTTCCTCAGTCAGATCTAGAACCTTGATTTAAACCTTTTCTTTTGCTCTAATACGGGCTGTGAATTCGTGGACCCACAGAGTTCCTACAGAGCTCCTCAAGACTTGCAAGGAGGAGAGAAGGAAACGTTCATTACCTTGATCTGAGGACTTGTAGTTATTTGTTGACCATCTTCGGAATAAACGGTTTCAGTGTAGTCAGAAGCAATTAGGTCCCTGCAAAGAGTCGAGGGCAATTGTTATTTAAAATCACCTATAGGCACCTAGAAACGAGGCAGGAGGTGCACAGGGAATTCAAGTGGGTGCTGGGCATGAGAATGGGAAAAGTTGGGAAGCAAAGCTGCCTGGTGAGGGCTCCTGTCTATTCACCACCCTTCCTCAAGCAAAGGGATGTTTCTGGAATCAGAAAGTGATTCACAGAATCACAGAGCATTAGGGATTGGAAGGGACCTTAAAGACCATCCAGTCCAATCCCCCTGCCACAGCAGGATCCCCTCGATCCAGTCACACAGGAACACGTCCAGGTGGGTTTGAAATGTCTCTACAGAAGGAGACTCCACAACCCCACTGGGCAGCCCCTTCCAGTGCTCTGTCACCCTCACTGGGAAGAAGTTCCTTAGGATATTTATGTGGAACCTCCTCTGTTCCAGCTGACACCCATTGCCCCTTGTTCTATTATTGGGTGCCCCTGAGCTCCATCCTCCTGACCCCTGTCCTTCCCATATCTGTCAACATCCATGGAGTTGCAGCACCACAGTGGACTGAGATAGGGGAAAGGTGCCTTTGGGTTTCTTGTTAGTAAACACAGCTTGTGATTTCCTTCAGGGCTCCGTGCACTCTGCAGCAGAGCACTGAGCACAGGCTTAACTTGAAGCCAGGCTGTAGCCTAACTAGACCCAGCAGCAAAGCCAATCGACATTCACTTCAGCGGGGGCAACAACCCCAACTGCCCTAATCACATCTCTTTTCAGAGTGAGATTTAGTGTGATATAATTTCTCTTTCCCCCTCCAAATATTTAGATTAGATTAGATGAGATTGGTTTAGATTAAAACAGGGGCAAACAGTTAATTACAGCCCATATTTAACCTGAGCTGATTGCTGCACTGTTGTATTTACACAGCTGCTAGAAAAGTACCTACTAAAGAAGACTTGATCCCATGTTAAATATTATGGTGGAGCCAGCAAGGAAGGAAAACTGCAGCTGGGCTTTGTGTTGAGGCACGCTGGACTGTCTGGGGCTTTCCTGGGGATGCTGAGTCTGGGGCAAAGGCTGAGGCAACGCTAAGCCCTCTGCATGGGCTGTTCAAATGGCCTTAATCCCTTCAGACAGGGAGGTGAAAGCTCCTTGCTCTCAGTTTCCATAAATAGATATTTGTCTATATACACACATTGAGATAGATACACTAATAAATACTAATTTATATAGACTATAATAGTACCAATGTATCATATGTACTGACATATTCATTGCTGTATATTAACATACTAATTAACATGTATCAGTATATATTCTGATATCTAATCTATACTAGTAGTTTAGTGTCTGTGTATAAGCATTTACAAATGTTGTCATTATATCGCTGAATCACAGAACATCAGGGTTTGGAAGGGACCTTGAAAGATCATCCAGTCCAAGCCCCCTGACACAGCAGGATCCCCTAGACCAGGTTGCACAGGAACACATCCAGGTGGGTTTTAAATGTCTCCAGAGGAGACTCCACAGCCTCCCTGGGCAGCCTGTTCCAGTCACCCTCACTGGGAAGAAGTTCCTTCTGGTATTTATATGGAACCTCCTCTGTTCCAGCTTACACTCCTTGTCCTATCACTGGACGCCCCTGAGCAGAGCCTGGCTCCATCCTCCTGACACCCACCCTTTCCATATTGATCAACATTCATGGGGTCACCCTTCAGGCTGCAGTGAGGAGCAATGCTCGAGGGAAAACCCAGCCGAACCTACTTATTCTTTTGGAGGTGCAGGATGACTTCCTCCCCGCTGGCTCGGAGTCCGTACTCCACCGTGTCATCGTATTTTGTCTGTAAACAGAGCTGAGCGTTAGAATATGGCCCGTGCGCATTCCTGGCCGCGGTGTGCAGCCAGCTGCTCGCTTTTCCTCCTCTTCCCACCACAAACCAGTGCCCTGGCAGTCACAGAATTAGCAGGAGGTCATGGCTGGCTGTTAGTGGAACACGTTTTAACTGTGCTCGTGCGTTCCTGCAGCCGTAAGCCGCGTATTCAGGGGAGAGCTGAAGCAGATGCTTAAATCCCAGCTCTCTCGAAGGATGCTTAGTTTAAAGCAATTACATTTCTTTACTCCAAATTTAATGACTATAAGTTATTCAGAGCAGCATCAAACCCAGGGATTTTGCAGAGATGCCTCACTGATGGCTCAGTCCATGTCTCTGTGGACTGAGCATCCCTTAGGGCACCTCTTTGCCAGACGTGGGATCACGGGTTTCTTTTCTTATTGCAAGGTCAAGTGCCTGGCTCCAAACTTTCTTACCCTTGAAAACCAAGGCTCCTCTGACTCCAGAAGAAGCTTCCCCATCTCCCAATAAATAAACAAAGCAAGAAGTGATCTCTTTCAATACCTCTGTGTTTCTTCCTGCATCTCTTTTATGGACTGTGTGCAATTTCCGTGGATAAACCGTCTCATACTGCTCAACTCCAGGTAGTTTCTTGCTTGTGCTCCCTAGGGACAAGCAGATGGGATTTAGGAAAGGACAGTATTGACTTCCACACCAGATTTTGGGTCTGTCATGACTGCTTTTGTTGGGCTGTTGCAGTCAGTCACTGCTGCACTCTGTATTCTCTGCGCTGCCTCTGGTCTGCTGAGCACTCACCCTCTTTATGGGACCTGATTCTCCTTATGGTGTCATATGCAAGGGTGGCCAACACATGTTTACAGAATCAGAGAAAGGCTGAGGATGGGAGGGAGCTCAGAGCTCCCCCAGCCCCAACCCCCTGCCAGGGGCAGCGACACCTCTCACCAGACCAGGCTGCCCACAGCCCCATCCAGCCTGCCCTTGGACACTGCCAGGGATGGAGCAGCCACAACCACCCTGGGCAACCTGTTCCAGGGCCTCAGCACCCTCACAGGGAGGGATTTCTTCTTAAAATTCTTCCTAAAATGTTGCATCACTCGCTGTTAATAATAGAGCTGGCAAAGATCATTTGAGAAAACGGGGTCCTGCAAGGGGTCTGTTATTTTCCAACAAGGCAAGAGGTTTTCTCTGCCTCCTAAGCTCTTTAATCTCCTAGGAAAGGTCATTTTACCTGAATAAGCAAATCCTTGAGGGCTCAGCACTCAGCACAATAGCCTGTATTTGAATTTAAAGAAAGGCCAAACCACTAAGAACAAAGGGAGAGTGCAACTCCCAGTTTAATTGTCAGCCTCCAGGCCAGGTTTTTACCATCCAATTACTGTAATTTTCTGTATCTCAGACAACAGAGCACATCCTCGTGCAAATTGTTCCAGTAAAATAAAGAGATTAATTCTTCACAACTGGTTTATTTGATTAAACCCTTCCCAAAGATAATTGCAGTGTAACCTCGCCTGTATCTTGACAGAGCTGGGTGCTGCAGAGAAAGGCTGAGAGGGCAATGAGAGTCAGGGCTGAGCCAGCGTGCAGCTCCCACCCCTGCACATGCTGCTGGCAAATGCCACCTCCCAGCTTGTTACTTACAGAATCGCAGAATTCCGTAAGTTGGGTTGGAAGGGACCTCCAAAGAGCATCTAGTCCAACACCTCTACACCAAACAGGGCCACCTCGAATTAGACCAAGATGCCAAGAAACCCATCAAGCCTGACCCTGAATGTCTCATTAAAGTGATGGCTTATATTTTATTTATCAGAATCCCAGAAGGTTTGAGGACGGAAATGGCCTCTGAACTCAGTCAGCCCAGACCAGCACCTAACATCACCCCAGTGGCCACACCTCCATGGATGGGGACTCCAACACTGCCCTGGGCAGTGCAGTCCAGGCTCTGATCATCCTTTCTGGAAGGAAGGGCTTCCCAACATCCAACCTAACCCTCCCCTGGCAGCGCCAGGCTCTGCCCTCTCATCCTGGTTGCCTGGGAGAAGAGTCTGACCCCCACTTGACTACAACCTCCCTTCAGGGAGTTGGAGAGAGGCAGAAGGTCCCCTCTGAGTCTCCTCTTCTCCAGGCTCAACATCCCCATCTCCCTCAGCCTCTCCCCAGCAGCCTTCCTCTCCAGTCCCTTCCCCAGCCTCGTCGCTCCTCTGGACCCGCTCCATCCCCTCCATTTCTATTTTGAAGTGAGGGCCCAGCACTGCCCCCAGGACTCTAGGGGAGGCCTCCCCAGTGCCTCTGGACCCACTCAAGCCCCTCCACCTCTTTATTTTCAGCAACTAATTTTATTTAGTTAAATATTGGGCTCGTTTTTTGCTTTGGCCTTTCCACGAAGGCTCTTATGTAACCATCAGTCACATTCTAGGCCTCTGCGAACTGAGGCCTGTGCTCCGGTTTTATCTCTCCGCTGCCTGTTGCAGACTCTGCGGCTCAAGTTTGGGCTAGTTTGGATCGTGCTCTCAGAACTAAACCTACTTTAACCTAAGCCACTAATTTTATGTAGTTAAATATTAGGGTGGTTTTTTGCTTTGGCCTTTCCACGAAAGCTCTTATGTAACCATCAGTCACGTTCTAGGCCTCTGCGAACTGAGGCCTGTGCTCCGGTTTTATCTCTCCGCTGCCTGTTGCAGACTCTGCGGTTCAAGTTTGGGCTAGTTTGGCTTGTGTTATCAGAACTAAACCTGTCCTCTTCCTGCAGTGCAATTCAAAGGGCATCTCGAGGAAAGACGGGTCGGTTTTGTTCCGGAACAAAGGGTTTCGTAGAGACAGGTGCTTTTAATCACCTCAGTGTATTGTCTTCGCCTGGCTTCGGGCATTGTCTTGAGGGTTTAAAGAGGAAAGAAATTCCTTGGGCCTTGTACAAGAGCTGGTGAAGCCGCTAATAAGGACAAATAATTATGTGCTTCTCCAAGAGCCGAAATCAGGAGGAAAACAACCAACCCATTAGTGAGGATTTCACTGACAACGAGGTTGGGTTTTGACAAGAAAGAGACTCGCTAATACCTGGGGCTGCACGCAGTTCGAGATAATCCTTGCGACTAATGGAATCACGAAGATTCCCCACCCAATACAAATGACACGACTGATTACAGAGAGAAACCCTCTGCATGCTCCTGCAGGCTTGGAAAAGGTCTGCTCCCTGTCGGCACGGACGGGAAGAAACCGGGGTGGGGAAAAACCAACGTGGGTTCTGCTGGGGTTAAGTCATCTGAATCCTCGTAGCCTGAAGTTTCACACAGATAATGAGGGTGGGAGCTGCTCTAGTCCGGGTAACGTCAGTGATTGAATTCACAGAAAAGCCTCTTCCAGCCAAATCGCTGTCAGGGTAATAAGTTGTCCCAGTTGGATGGAGTCTCCGCTCACTTGCAGGGGAAATTCTCCCTTAACCGGCTGACAGAACAAACCGGTTCTAGGTCTTTAGGCAATAACCTGCAGCCAGTTTTGGCACAAACGTCTATCGATCCACTGAATTTTAGAGAATGTCTTTAAACAGAGAGGAAAGAAAAGCAAACATCCCTAATTCCAGCAATACCTTTCCCCATTCATCGTTGCTCCCTCTTATCTACGTGTTAATAATTAAAACCCCATCGAATCCGCACAAAGCTTTCCGCAGCAACCACCGACAGAGGGCAAGAAAATGAAATGAAAAAGCCATACCTTGCTGCAGAAAATCTATCAGAACAACAGAAACCAGCAGTAACTTAGTCATCTCGGATGTGCTGGTCTGGCAGCGGGCTCCGCAGGCTGGGGAAGTCGGTTCCCAGGCTGCCTCTGCTCTGAGCAAGCCTCTCCTGAGTGAGAGGCAGGGAGTTGCTCCCCAGGCTTTAGTCTCGTTCCTATATGAGGAAGTGTTTACTAAAGGTGTTGCACAATTTTCAAGTCACCAAGCGTTTCAGCAAGCGGAAGTTCCTGCTGGTTAGTTAATGTCACCCGAATGGTGATAGATTGGCTACTTCTGTGAAAGAGGTTCCCTGAGTCTGTTATTTGGGGGAAAGAAAAAGAAAGAAAGAGAGAGAGAAAGGAAGAAGGGAGGAAAGAAAGAAAGAGAAAGAAAGAAAAAGAAATAGAAAGAAAAAGAAAGATAAAGGAAGGTGGGAAAGAAGGAAGGAAGAAAGTAAGGAGGGAAGAGAGAAGGGGAATAAAGAAGGGAAGAAGGGAAGAAAAAGAGAGGAGGAAATTGGAGTGGTCCTAATCCACCATAAAAGGGCAGATAGAGGCTGGACAGGAGGTTCCTGTGCAAGTGGATCTAGGTGATCCTGCTATGGTGGGGGGATTGGACTAGATGATCTTTCGAGGTCCCTTGTGATTCTGTGAATCTGAGAGTGACAGAATCCCTGGAAGAGGCTGCCCAGAAAGGTGGTGGAGGCCCCATCCCTGGAGCCATTCAAAGTCAGGCTGGCTGGGGCTCCTGGCAACCTGGTCTGGTGAGTGCTGGCCCTGCTTGGTGTAGAGGGTTTGGACTGGATGGCCTTTGGAGGTCCCTTCCAACCCTGTGCTCCTGTGATTCTAACGTTGTCATTGCATAGCCTGGCTGGTAAAAAGCTGCAGTAGAATGAGTGAGTACTGCTGGCAAGGAATGGGAAGGTTTGCAAGAGATTTAAACAGGTAGCCCGGGCTGGTGCTGTGTTCCAGGTCTTGCTGATCGCCGTTTAATCTGCACTGAAGGGAAGGGCTTAAAGCACCAGTAAAGGTAGAAGGAATTCTCTATCTGTGAATCATATCTACCGTACAAACACCGAGTAGCTCCCTTTCTGCCCCTTCCATCTGCGTTCATAACGTCTGCCGGAGGCTCGCGTGATCGTGTCTGCAATAAAAGGGGGTGCAGAGAAGAGAACTATCACAGGGATCTGTTGGATAATACCCTAAAACTCTAGAAACTTGGCACATCCACATAGCCAGTCATCGTGAGTTCTTGGGGCCACAGCCCGTGATACTGAGCTGCTTTGGAGGTGTTTAACTTACCCTGGGTTAGAGCGGGTATTAGAGAGGACACAGAGCAGATCGTGCTGAGGCTGCAGTGTGAGAGTATAAATTTATATCAGCAGTGCATGATGCTCAGTAATAGATCTATTCATTTATTACATTGATATGTAAACAAAGATATGTGCCTAGAGGAGAGGTTTTACTGACAAACCACCAAAAGCTCACACTTTTGATGGAATCTTATTGAATAACTCTGGGGGAAATTGAGTGAACAAGGGCAGGGTAGAGTCTGGCATCTGGGTAAGAACAACCCCAGGACCAGTACAGGCTGGGGACTGAGCTGCTGGAGAGCAGCACAGGAGAAAGGGCTCTGAGGGTCCTGGTGGCCAGCAGGATGGCCAGGAGCCAGCAATGGGCCCTGGTGGTCAAGAAGGCCAATGGCATCCTGGGGTGGATCAGAAAGGGGGGTGATTAGTAGATCAAGAGAGGTTCTCCTCCTGCTTTTGCTCTGCCCTGGTGAGACCGCAGTCTAGAATCTTGTGTCCTGTTCTGAATGGCAGCTTCAGACTTTCCTCTTAGATTTTTCTAAGCCTGATATTCTGGGAGAGATGAGAAGCTGCCAACAAACAGGCTCTCAGCTTTGTTTAAGGACAGAGTGGTACCAACTGATAATGATTTTTGTTCACTGCTGATTGCAAGAGTCAACTTCTGTGTAGAACTGGCAGTTTAAAAGCAGAACTTGCTCCGTGTGCAGTTACCTCGTGGGTCTTCCATCAGTACCTGTGTTTTGTGGTCTGTACGTTGTGGTGTGTTGATGGCAATGCTCAGCTTTGGCAGTAGCACCACTGTTTCATGGAGGTTATTGAAGAGTAAAATACTCCTTCACAGGAGAGAACCAGACATGTTATCTGGTCTTCAAGCCAGCTCTGAGATGTGCTGGTGTAAACCCTCTGTTCTTCATGAGTAATGATGGGTTTGAACAGTCTCTGCAAGTGTTTGAGAGCCCCTAGAGCAGGTTTTAGCAGCAGGGAGTTGGACTGAGAGAGGAGAAGAGCATCTCCTGCCAGAGCCCTCATAACTACCCTCAAAGCTCTTCTCTGCTGTAGAACTGGAACTCAGAGGTCCTGCTGAGCTGCAGCTAGAGCTAGGGTCAGTATTACTCTCCCACCAGAGGTTGTCACAGCAGGAACCTCAACCAGCACCATGCTCTGACAGAGGCCACCTGTCTAGAGGGACCTGCCATCTCCTCCAGGTGCCTGGGAGCTGCAACCTGACACACCTGGGCCAGGAATGCTTTTTGCTCCCAACCTGTTGGGACACCATAGCTTGGAGCGACCTTCCTTTCTGCAGGCAGAGTCACATGCTGCAGCAAACCCTGTCAGCACCCCGGGTTATGAAAGAGCACTTCAGGCAAAAAAATCATGCAGCAGCATTGCAAAGGGTCTGGCTGTGACCCTGCCAAGGTGCTTGTTTGAGTCGCCGGAGGATCAGAGCAGAGCCCTGTGACTTCCTTTCCCTGGGTGTCTTTTTAGTCCTGTATGATGGAGCTTAGTCTCCAAGGTAGAGAGGTCAGCATTTAAAACGCTACGTGACGGGGAGCAAGCGGGGAGTTCTGGGGCTACATCTTTGCTTCACAAAAAGAGTTAAGAAGAAGAACAGTGAGCAGTGGGTTTTCAGAATGAGTGGCTGCTCTCCAAGCATTCATCTCAGCTCATGCTCTCTGCATGATGCACTTGAAAACCACAGGCTGACCCCAGCTACCTCCTAAGCGTACGCTGTGATTTTGAGCAGTATGTAGAGGAGAGTCTCATTACGAACAGACACAACGTGAGAAGGCTGAGAGGGGATCTTATGACTGAGGGGTGGGGAGTCAACTGGAAGAGGCCAGACTCTTTCCTGTGGGGCATAGGAATAATGGGGATAAACTTGAACATAGAAGGTCCTGCTTCAACATAAGGAGAAGCATCTTCACTGTGAGGGTGACAGAGCCCTAGCACAGGCTGCCCAAAGAGCCTGTGGACTCTCCTTCAAACCCTCACTGGGTGCAGTCCTGTGTGGGCTGTCCTGGGTGATCCTGCTTTGGCAGAGGGGTTGGACTAGATGATCTCTAAGAGGTCCCTTCCAAGCCTTAACGTTCTGTGATTCTATAATCNTACACAGAGAATGTGATGTGGTTTAGGTCTTGGGCAGACTTGAAAGGGAGCTGGATGCAATTGTCTTCTGTTACTTGAGAGCATTTAGTGTTTCTGCCCTTGCTTCAGTGATTCCATCATCATCTGACTGCAGCTTCTTCCCCCGGAGGTGGTCAGAGAGGTATCTCTGAGGTTTCAGCTGACGGGCAAGCTGCGTCTGACTCTGAAACCCTTCAGCCATTGCGCAATGTCCAAGTGAGCAGTTTTCACACTCAGGGCAGAGGGTGAAGTTGCAGGGCATGTTTGCCACAGCACGAAGTAACTAGAATGTTGGTGCTGTTGGGTGCTACCCGCTTCACTGAACGAAGGGGGCAGAAAAGGGGGACATTCACCCCAACGCTGAAGGTCTGCACAAACCCAGCCTCTGGGAGATCAGAGCGAGTATTCAGAGTGAGGTGGCCGTGAATAGATGGAGGAAGCAAAGAGCAGCAGCAGGGCTGGAGTGCAGATGCCTGGTTGGGTTTGTGTGTCGGAGAAAAATCACCCGCAGGGTGCCTGGGCTGAGGCCTGGGGAGAAGAACAAGGAGGAAGGTGGAAGGCAGGTCAGACCTGAGCGGAACCGTGGCTGGCCTGGTGGCAGCTGTGTGGGAAAACTCACACTCAATAGCACGTTCCTCCCTGACTGCTCCCTGCAGGAACAGGGGTCAGATGCAGAGGCAGAGCTTCTGCAGAAGCTGTCCCAGGGTTAGATGAGGGGGGAGAAAGAAAGACACAAACAGAGATACAGGGAAGGATGGAGAATCTCAGCTGCTTATCTCTGTCTGCTGCTGTGATCAGAGGGCTGGAGCCCCTCTGCTGAGGCTGAGGGAATTGAGGCTGTTCAGCCTGAGGAGATGGTTCCAGGGGGTCCCTCCACCGACCTCCCAACCCCTGAAAGGGGTCTCTAAGGTGACTGGGGAAGGCTGTTTCCAAGGGCAGGGAACAATAGGATGAGGGGTCCTGGTTCGAAGCTGGAAAAGGACAGAGTGAGGCTGGACAGGAGGAACAAGCTCTGGAATCTGAGGGTGGGGGATCCCTGGAACAATGGAGGTCCCTTCCAATGCTACGATTCTGAGTTACCTCCCTCCTGGATCTCAGATACCTGCTCCTCAGCCTATTTGCAGCACTGGGCTCCTTTTACTATCAAGTAGAGTGCTTTTACCTACACTGTGTTTGAAAGGAGCTTAGTGAGCAGCAGCCAGTTACTCCTGCTGTGGCTCCAAGCAGATCACAGGCTGTCATCTGATCCTGACTAACAGAACCTCATTGCAAACTGTGCATCTCTCTCTCACTCGCTTTTTTTTGCTTTGAAGGGGCCCATAGACATATAAGGTATGTTCCATGCATGTTGCTCTCTTCTTTCCTTCCCTTTTCTTCGTAATGTAGGGCAAAAAAAGGGGTTACTTCATGTTACTTCATCTTCCTTCTGTATCCCTCTTCATTGGCTGCGTTTTGCTTCATCCTACTGCAGCCCCGTGATGTAACCCCCCCCAGAGCGACCAAAAGCAGAGGGCAGGTAGTTGCCTCAAGGTGCAGAACCATTGGACATGACCTTTCCATCATTTTCTGGAGAACCACTAACTTCCTGCTACAACCCAAGTGATTTTGTGAAGGTTAATGCCTCTCAGAAAACACACGCAGCCCGTTTGTGGCCGTGCCCCGCGTGATGCAATCGTGTGCGCACGTAGGAGCTGTTTGATGTTCTCCATCCGTGCAGGGACAATGCAGATCGTCGTGGATTAAGCACCGTGGTCTTAGTTCTTTTTTGTGGTTGTCTTCAAGTGTTGCTCATTGTACTGTTTGGACTTGGAGTACGTGAGGTCTAGATCAGTTTTGCAAAGGGTTGGGGGAGCCCTGTGTGCTACGACGTGGTATCTAGCGCAGTTCTCCGCTGGCCAAGGGCCACCTGGGGCTCTGCTTGCTGTGCACAAGGGAAGAGAGCGGCTCTATGCTTAGAGCTGGGCTGTAGGAAGGAGAAGGAACCACCTCAGGCTGTGGGTTGACGTGCAAGGTCGTGTTAGAGCTGTGCAAGGCATTGCACGTGCATGAACGAGTCCGTACCCTAGACTTCCATGAGCTGCCCATCCCCTCCCTCCTTCAGCCCCACATTGCCAATGGAAGGTCCCACACCTGCCTGTCCTGCCACAGTCAGGCCTTTCAGCTCAGGTCCTTTTCCTCATGGGGAACTTGGAGAGAACTGGCAAGACGTGCAGTTTCCTTCTGGCAAGCAGGAAAGGGGAAGCAGAACTATTTTACCTGGATGACCTGTCATAGTGTCTCCAGTCTGATGGACTCCAGTTGTTTCCCACACACATGGGGTACATAGAGAACATTTTACTGAGTCATTTACTTCTGTGCTTGAGGCAAGAACATGAACAAAGGAGCAACTGTCCAACCTGAGCTCCCTCTGCAGCAGCAGGTTTTTCCTGGCGTAGGGACGTTGATGCAGTTACTGACAAAGAGCTCCCAGTGTGGACAGGGCTTTCCACCAGCCGAGCTGTGCTGTGGACCAGTAGGGTCAAGGTACCTGGTGCTGGAGTAAAGCAAGCCCTACAGCTATGATTTGGGCCGTGTCAGGATGCCACAGGGGAATTTTCTTTACCCTAGTCAGCTTCTTTATGTGTCACAGACAATGTGCAGTAGCCTGGGCTTTTAGAGCAACTACAGCTCCTCCACCTCTGGCCTGAGAGTTGTTTTCACCCAGCCTGCTGCCTCAAAGGGCGAGAGGGCTTTGCTGTTCATTTTCAGTAGCTGCCTTTTGCTTTTTAAGGCCTTGGTCCTGTCCCAGCACTCCTCACCCAACAGCCATTTGGACTGCTCTGCCCTCCAACACACAGACCTTGTGTTCATCCTCCTGCTGGCCATGAGCAATGCCTCCCAAAGCTGTAGAGCAGTCAAAGCTCAAACACCTTCATGACCTCTCTGAAGTTACCCTGGTCTCCATGATCTCAGGTGCTATTACAACGAGAAGTGAGGTGTGTACCCACTTCAATCAAATGCGGGGTAGCTGCAGCCGTTTCCCAACCCACTTCAGGCACAACAAAAAGAGGAGCTGTGTGGAAATCACTGCTCTGCAGCAAACCCTGCAGTAGGAGACACCTTGACCTGCAGTGAACAAGCACGTTCTGTCACATGGAGATGAACGCGTGTAGAAGCTTTCAGATAGCTGAGGAAGGGTGAACTGTGGGTCTGCTCTGGACCTCACCTTGCAGTAACTCATATGGATGTGCTTCTAAGACAGTGGGTAGAGAGGCCAGTGAGAAGGAGCTGCAGCAGATGAGTTGCATGCTGTCTTCTGCTGACTTCTTTGCTGTGATTCATGTTTCTCAAAGTGACATCAGCCTCATTTCCTATGTTAACCGCTTCCTCCTTTAGCTTCCAGCTCAGCGTGAGTCTCAGTCCAGACAAACGAACACAGTTCCTTGAGGCTGCTCTCAGAGTTATCTCTGGAGCCTTCAGAAAGGCTGCTCTGATGGTTTGTACCCACATGGGCAAGGAGACAGTTCTCCTCTCTCCCTTCTGCATGATCTGTAGCTTTACTGCAATCTTACTGAAAACCTGTCTCTGAAGCAACAGGTACAGCTGTGAGTGGCCCCAGGTAGTCTTTGACTCCAGCCTTTGAAGATCAAAGAGCCAGTGAGCAGGTGCAAACGCAGTTACAACTGACTGACACCTCCTTCTCATAAGAATCAGACCCCAACAGTCTACGTGTAATGCTGTTCTTGAGTAGGTCTTACAGCACTTGCACAATCAGGTTAATATTTCCCCATCTCACAGGTAGGGAAATTTGAGATGATCAAACTGGGTGGTAGTGACCTTCTGGACCTTCTGTATCTTTGGGGTTGTATGAATCATAGAAACACAGAATCATCCTGGCTGGAAAGTACCTCCAGGATCATCGAGCCCAGCCCTCACCCCAACGGTTCCCTAATCCCTAGACCATGTCCTCAAGTGCTCTACCTACTCAGTTTTCAAACCCCTCCAGGGATGGGGACTCCACCACCTCCCTGGGCAGCCTGTTCCAGCGCCCAGCCACTCTCTCAGCGAAGAACTTCATCCTAAGATCCAGTCTAAACCTCTCCTGATGCAACTTGAGGCCCTTTCCCCATAACCTATCATCAGTAATTTGGGAGAAGAAGCAGCACCAGCCTGGCTACAACCTCCTTCAAGACAGCTGTAGAGAACAAGAAGGTCTCCCCTCAGCCTTCTCTCCTCTAGATTCAATCACCCCAGTTCCCTCTGCTGCTCTCCACGGGCCCTGTTCTCCAGCCCCTCTCCCCAGCTTCACTCCCCATCTCTGTCCCCACTGCAGCCCCTCAATGTCCTTCTCATGCCGAATGAGCTGTCACAGCTGGAGAGAGAGCACAGACTGTTCACACTCAGGACAAGATGTTGGTCATCCAGGCTTTTGTTTGCAGCCCTAACGAAAGCATAAACTCCCCAGTGCTAGTGAAGACAGGTCTCTGTCCTGCCTTGTCACTGAATCACCTCATTTTCCTTGTCTAAGCTGCTCTGCAGCCTTCAGCTGCTCTCCAGCAGTGCCTCAGCCTTCCCTTAGGTGCCAACATCTTAATGATGTCCTTGAAAAGGTGGTCAAATGGGGGAACATTGGGTCCTTTTGCATTTCTAGTGAGAGGTGTGAAGGATGTTGCTCCTGATCCTGGTGCTGCATGGTCAGAGGTGCTTTATAATGACATCTGCACTGGGATGACTCCACTGGAGCTACAGCTGTAGACAGCTGGGCATGGAAACCAGTGCTTCTCAGTGTCTGTGCAGTGCCAGAAGCTCTCTGAGAAGCAGGAAAATCTGAGTCCTCCTTCTGAGAACGGAGAATTACTTTGACCAGTAGAAAGACAGAGATTACGCATGGTCTTAATCCCTGGAGTTGTGTGGATAGCTGATAAGCCTCAGCTTTTTGATAGTTATTATGGTTTTAATTAAAAAGGAAGCTGTTGTCTGGGTCTCAGGAGTCCAGAGAAGTGCCTGAGCAATGCAGAACTGAGAAGGCAGAGAAGAACAACTCAAGGCAGCACTATTATTGTTCCTTTTTCATCTGCTGGGCTCTCTGTTATTTTCTTAGGCCCAGCTGATGGGTTTGAATGCCTGGGGTTGGCAGTCCTGAGCCTGAGCTGAGCTGTTTCCTCCTCCAGAGAGGCTGCAGGCTGTCAAAAGACAGAATGGGGACTGAAGTGTGTGTTTGATGCTGACACAGAGCCCTAGTTGGGGCTCCAGGTCTCACAGGGAGTCTGTAGCAGCATAAAGAACTGGCTTCACGTCTTCCCAGTCCTTTCTGCAGTGAAGCAGCCTGGAGGCTCCAGTGAGGACAGCCCTGAGGAGGGCTTGGGGATGGTGGTGGAGTGGAAGTTGAACAGGAGCTGTTGGTGTGCGCTTGCAGCCCAGAGAGCCGACCGTGTCCTGGGCTGCATTGAAAGAAGCAGTGACAGTTGGTCGAGGGAGGGGATTCTCCCCCTCTGCTCTGCCCTGGTGAGACCCCACCTGGAGTTCTGGGTCCAGTTCTGGGATCCCCAACATCAGAAGGACACAGAGCTCCTGGAAGGTCTCCAGAGGAGAGCAGCTCAAACGCTCAGAGGGCTGGAGCACCTTCCCTGTGAGGACAGGCTTTGCCACGTGGGGTTGTTCAGCCTGGAGAAGAGGAGGCTCCCAGGTGACCTTTGAGCACCTTTCCAATCTCTGAAGGGGGGCTACAAGAAAGCTGAGTCGAGCAAGAGGTTCCAGACTTGAAGAAGGGAGATTGAGGTTGGACATAAGGAGCAAATTCTTTGTTGTGAGGTGGGGAGATGCTGGAACAGGTTGCCCCAGGCAGTTGTGGCTGCTCCATCCNCCCAGGTGACCTTTGAGCACCTTTCCAATCTCTGAAGGGGGGCTACAAGAAAGCTGAGTCAGGTCGAGCAAGAGGTTCCAGACTTGAAGAAGGGAGACTGAGGTTGGACACAAGGAACAAATTCTTTGTTGTGAGGTGGGGAGATGCTGGAACAGGTTGCCCCAGGCAGTTGTGGCTGCTCCATCCCTGGCAGTGTTGAAGGCCAGGTTGGGCAGGGCCCTGAGTAACCTGCTCTGGTAAAAGTGTCCCTGCCTGTGGGACTGGATGATCTTTAAGGTCCCTTCCAACCCTGGACATTCTGTGATTCCATAAACGATGTTGTGTTGCTTCAGAGCAGCTCAGATAAAGCTTTTTTGAAAGTCACAAAAGGGATCTATTATTTAAAACTAGGTGTAAGTGAGCAGAATAGAGGAGAGGTCAGTTTTGAAGGACATTTCCTAGACCCAAACCCCAATTCACTGAAGAGTGATCCCTGCTTAGCAGCTGCCCTCCCCCTGTGCTCAGGAACTCATCAGGGAACGTGTGGGATGCGTTTCTCCTGCCACCCTCCACATGCCCGGTGAGGATAGGAACTGAGCACGGAGAAGGAACAAAGGCAAAGCCCAGGGTGGCTGTTTGCTCTCTCCACGCACTGTTGTCTTCCATCAGATAAGGCTGTGGCCCACGTGGTGGAATATTTCCAGTTTCATATCAGCCAGAAAAACAAGTAAGAAGTGAGACTAGGAGAGACAAAGACGAGAGCTCTCAAGTTTCATCTGTCCCAGGTAGGGACCTGTCCCGTCAAGTCATATGATGGGGAGCTGGCTGTGATTCCCATGCAGAGGGACTTCTAGTTCCATCCTGCTCTGAGGAGAGCTGCTTGCTGCAAGGATCTTTTCCTGCACTGGGATTTTACCCACCCAGTAGGGCAAACTGGTGTGGGGGGGATGAAGGGATCAAGTACTGGGATGAAGGAGTTGAGTATTGGGATGAAGGAATTGTTTAATAGGGTGAAGGCATCAGGTATTGGGATGAAGGAACTGTGTAATGAGATGAAAGAATTAGGTGTTAGGATGAAGATGTCAAGTATTGGGATGAAGGCATTGAGTATTGGGATGAAGGAATTATGTAATGGGATGAAGGAACAAGGGAATCAAGGATTGGGATGAAGGAATCAGGTATTGGGATGAAGGAATCAGATATTGGGATGAAGGAATCTGGTGTTGAGATGAAAAACTGCCCCTTCCCTATAGCAAGGAGGTTGTTGCTCTGATGCTGCCAAGACCTGAGAACAGGAAGGGCTCTAAGAGACAGGAGCCAACCCTGGGAAGGTCAGTTTTGGTGGCTGTGGCCATGGCAGGTTGGCCAACCCTTGTGTTCGCTCTCCACAACCGCATCTCCGGTCAGAGGCAGCAGGTCGGTGCCGTGTCCTCACCTCTCTGCGCACAGAGCGCAAGCGCTGGCTACTTCACAACTCACTGGCTTCCATTTATTTTTCTTTCTACGCTGGAGCACAGCCAGACTTTAATTGATATCATGCAGCCAGACCTTCTTCACCACCTCTTCCTGGTTTCCGTGCGACTGTTGGCCAGTTTGGGGCTTTTAATTGCAGGCAAAGGCTGGTTTTGAAATTGCATTTGGAGGGGAGAAGGTTTGAACGGCCCCGTTTAAAGAGTTTGGGTGCTCCCAGTGCCAACCCAAACACACACGGGCACATTAGAGAGGAGGGTGGGGAAAGGGCCTTTCAAATCATTGCCTGCACAAGGCAAAACTGTGAAAATTCAGTTCAGGAAAATAAACTTCCTGGTGCATTTTGGAGGCCTCTTCCAACCTTAATGATTCTGTGATTCTGTGATTTAACTGAAGGTTTGATGGAGACTGTAGGTTCATTAGCTGAGTGGTTTTGAGCTGCTGGCTTCCCTGTCACTGCTGCTGGTTTGATCCTGAGAAAACACTGAAAACACTCTGTAATATTTCATGGGGAAGGTTGCAAACAGAAAGCTGAGCTCAGCTCCTGCACAAGGGCGCTGGTTCCAGGGTTGATGCTGGTAGGTGGCTGCCGTAGAGCAGCTCTTGTCGTCGTGGTCTTTCCTTGTGTTGCTGTAGCTCTTGGCACTGGCCCACTCTTTACAAGCTCTTCCTCACCTCATTTATTTGAGGCTCTGACAGCACTGATAGTATCAGTAAAGATTCCCCAAATCCCTCCACTTCATTAATGTGCTCTTAGCAATTACCGAAGTTAGCAGATCGTGGCGGAGATGCGTCCGTATTCGCTCCTACTGTTCAAACACAGACCTCAAAGCACAAAGAGAAATGGGAGATGAGTCCTCAGCAATTCCTCTTCTGCTGCCCCGACTCCGGGGTGGCTTTAAGTTGGCACCACTTGGAAGAAGTGATGGGAGAATGGCTCCTGTGTTCCCCCAGTCACCAGTGACAGGACAAGAGGAAACGGCCTCAAATTGTGTCAGAGGGTTAGGTTGGCCATCAGGAGCAATCTCATCCGTGACAGAGCGGTCAGGGGTTGGAACAGGCTGCCCAGGGACGGGGGCAGTCGCTGTCCCTCAAGGGGTTCAAACAAGGAGTAGCTGTGGCTCTGGGAGACAGGGTTTAGTGGGCAGGGTAGCGTTGGGGTGATGGCTGGACTGGATGGTCTTGGAGGTCACTTCCAACCTGAGTGATTCAGTGGTTTTGCCCAAGGGTCATGTGTGTGCCCTGTGTGCCACCAGCTACAGGCATCAGCGTCCTTAAACCAAGCCTAACTGGAGTTTAAGCTGCCAGGGATGAACCCCCAGCCCTTCACACACAGCCCATCCCATTATCTCATTACTCATGGCATCACAGCCTACTCACGAGCAACCGTGTGCTTCGACTGCTGCACAAACACAGGAAGAACTACTAAAACAAACCGACCCCCCACCCCTAAATCCTGCTGTGCCTGGAACACGTGGCCCCTCACCCGAGCCTTCCTCGTGTCAGAGCTGATGTGTGGGTCTGGGTGTACATAGGAGAGAAGGAGAACATGCAGTGACACGGGGGAGATGACAAAACCTTTGAGTAAATACTGCACGGAGCCACTGCTGGGGTGTGTGTGGCGATGTCTCCGGCGGGCTTGGATAGGCTTTCCCCAGTTCCTTTCTTAAAATAAGCCGGGCAGCTTCGTTTCCCATTTCGCTTGGAGCTCTGATCTAATGCCCAGGAAAACGAGTGTTGGGATGTTGGGGTGTTTTTCCCTTCTCTTCGTGTTTTCAATCATAAAAATTGGGGAAGGGTGTGGTTAACCTTCGTAAGGTACTGAGCTGGAGCCAGACTTTTTGTTCTAAAGCTTCATTTTTTAAAAAATTCATGAAAAAGGGGGTTTTTTGAAGTTTCATAAAACTTTAGGGGAAAGTTTTCATTATTTATTTTTTTCCTTTGCAAGTTTTGGTTCCTTTTGAGCATCCCGGTTCTGTGCAAAAAAAAGTGCCAGAAATGCCCCAAGAAAAGCTGATTTTGCATTATTTCCACCTCACTTGGTGCCATGAAGTAGAGAAACAACATGAACGAGAAAGAAACCCTGTCAGACTTCAGGAATCAACATTTGGGGACCCAGTTGCTCAGACATTCTGCTTAATCACAGAGTCACAGAGCATTATTTATTGGAAGAGAGACCTCGAAAGCTCATCTAGTCCAGCCCCCCTGACACAGCAGGACCCCCTAGATCCAGTCGCACAGGAGCATGGCCAGGGCATTTTAAGTGTCTCCAGTGAAGGAGACTCCACAACCCCCCCTGGGCACCCTTTTCCAGGGCTCTGTCACCCTCACTGGCAAGAAGGTCCTTCTCACGTTGATGTGGAACCTCCTCTGTTCCAGCTCACACTCAGTGCCCCTTGTCCTGTCACTGGGTGCCCCTGAGCAGAGCCTGGCTCCATCCCTCTGACACCCACCCTTTCCATGTTGATCAACATTCATGGGGTCACCCCTCAGTCTCCTCTTCTCCCAGCTCAAGAGCCCCAGCTCCCTCAGCCTTTCCTCAGCAGGGAGCTGATTCCCTGGGTAATTTATATCCTTGTTTTGAACAGATCCTGTGACCTTTGCATAGTGCTAGGAGAAGGGCTTTGGTGTGCTTGACAACAGCAGTGTCAGGCTGCCTCAGACCAGAGCTCACGGGGCGTTGCAGCTCCAAGGGACCTGTTCCAAGTTGAGTAAAGAGTTAACTTTCCTATGTCATTAATTCTTTGACCACGCAAGAACATACAGGGGTGGGAAGAGCCCAGGGCATCACCTACCTTTAATCTCCCATAATACGGTGTCTGTTGGTGTCACTGTCTAATTCTACATAATCTCATATCCTGGCAGCCCCTGGATGTTCTGTCCTGGGGAAAGGATAACCCTCTTCTTAGAAGAACGGGCACTCTGAGGAACAATGCAGAATGCTCTCTGTGTTCAGCACCTCCACCAAGAGCTGCAGAATGTGAACAAAGCTTTTCTGTGGGGTGTGTGAGAAAACCTTGTGCTGCTGGTGACGTTCAGACGGGAAACACATGGAGGTTAACTCCATAAACAAGGCAGGGTCATCCCTGGAGTGAGATCCTCTGCTCCTTGTCCTTTTAGTGCTCAGTAGAGCAGAAATACCTGCTGCAGATCATAGCCTGCTTTGCACTATTGATCCTTTTGACCCACTTGAGAAGCTGGAATGGGCATCCTAGGGGATGCTGCAGCATGTTCCTCATGGACCTGCATGACCATCCCTGCCCACAAGCCTGTGGTTGCACATCACAGAACATTAGGGACTGGAAGGGACCTCAAAAGATCATCCAGTCCAACCCCCCTGCCAGAGCAGGATCACTTAGTGGGTTTGAAGCATCTCAAGCAGCTCAGAAGCTGCTCTGAAGGCGACATGAGACAGTGGGCAGGCTGGCCATGGAGCTCACTGGACCTCCCTTGTGCTGCTGGGTAGGGTTTCCTACAATCCTCATTGACAAACCCCTTGGACTGGCAGCCAACCTCTGGCAGGAGGAAGAAATTGAGAGCCAGGTCACTGAGACAAGCATCAAGATAACGGCTGATCCACACAGCTCTGTTTGTTCTGCAGTTTATTCAGTAAATTGCCCTGTCCCAATGAAATTGGATGGGAAATTCACCTGGGCATGGAGCTGCCGTGCCTCTCCCGTTTGAGTCAGGACATGTCATTTTAAAAGCCGCTCAGGACGTTTCAGGGCCACCAGCATTGGCCAGACCTCCAGGCTGTGAGGTCTCAGCCACCTCAGTGTCGTTTGCGCTCGGGAGAATCTCATTAGATTCAGATTTCCTAATCTCATTAGATTCAGATTTCCTTCCTGAAGGGACGTCGTGGAGAGGTTAGTGCTGGTCTCTTCTCAGAAGCAATTAGAAGAAGAGGGAATGGGCTCAAGTTACAACAGGGTAAGTTTAGACCTGATGTTAGGGAAGATCTTTTCACAGAAAGGGTGGTCAGGCACTGGAGTGGGCTTCCCATGGAGGTGGTTGTGTTTAAATATCATTTGGATGAGGTGTTGAGGGATGTGGTTTAGGGGTGGACTTGTAAGGTAGAGCAGATGGTTGGACTCGATGATCACGGGGGTCTTTTCCAACCAGAGTGATTCTTATTCTGCGTCAGGGGAGGTTTTGGTTGGATCGTAGGAAGAAGTTTTTCTTCAAACCACTGCACTGAAACAGGCTGCCCAGGGAGTCCCCATCCCTGAAGGTATTTAACAACCAAGTGGCTGGAGCACTTGAGGCCATGGTCTAGGGATTAGGGAGCTGTTGGGATGAGGGCTGGACTCGATGATCCTGGAGGTCCTTTCCAGCCAGGATGATTCCTTGATTCTATGATGAGCAGAGATGGGTCTCCATGCTCCCCACATGTTTGGTGTCTGTTGGTACCCAAGCTGATGAGACTGAAGGTAGCATCGAGGTCTGCAGCTGTGCACTGTGCAGGATGTGACCCCTTGATGAAGCTTTTAGACTCTTCAGAGAATCCACAGAAATGCCAGAGTAATGACTGGGGAGGAGGGAAGAGGGGGAACATTACTGAGTGATTCAAAGGCCACATCATCCTCCTCTTTCCCCAAAGTGACAGCATTTGAGGTTTCTCATTTGTCCTATTTTGAGACCTTTTTCCTGTTTTGGGGGAAATTTACCTTCTTTTGAGCCTTCTGAAAGGGGCTGCAGGCTGCAGTTCAGTGTGAACCACAGCAGAGATACTGAGCAACACACAAGTGATTCGAGAGTGAGAACAAAGCCTGTTCCCTGCTCTCTGCAGCCCTGAACTTTTGTTGAAGTACTTAAGATAAGGATTTATTGCTAAACAGTGTGTCGGGCTCCACTTTGCCAGGTTTCACGTCGCTGACTAATGCCAGGCGGTTGTTACAAGCCGGTGACTCCGTATGTGCGTCATCAAATAACTGTGCAGGAATTCATGTCTGAAAAATGTGATGGAAGGACTTCTGGATGAGAAAGGAGATTTTATTCTCCTTAGCTTTTCTAAGTCATGTCTGTCCTTGTTCTTGTTCTCTTGCCTGCAGGGTCAAAGCCACCAGCTGCTCAAGTATCACAGAATCCTAGACTGTGTTGGGTTGGAAGGGGCCTCCAAAGGGCATCCAGTCCAAACCCCCAACACCAAGCAGGGCCAGCACTCACCAGAACAGGTTGCCCACAGCCTCAGCCAGCCTGACCTTGGATGGCTCCAGGGATGGGTCCTCCAGCACCTCTCTGGGCAGCCTGTTGCAGGGATCCCCCACCCCTCCCATCCTGGGAACATCCCAGAGCTCATTTCTCCTGTCCAGCCTCACTCTTCCCTTTTCCAGCTTTTCCATGACCCCTCGTCCTTTTGTTCCCTGCCCTTGTGTAGTCAGGGTGGGACTCCTTGGGGTGGCGTGGAGAGTGAGGGTTGCAGCTTCCATGTCCCCACATCTGCCTCGTTCCTCTTGAAAGCTGGCACCAAATTGGGGTTTGAATAGGGCTTTTAATGCCCTGTTGCATTCAGCACTCGTTGTGGCAAGAAGAAGCCTGTTTACTTTTCCCTCCCTGCATCTTAGGCCATTGTCTGCTGCTTCCTCATCGTGGGTATCTTACAGCTAGACCCAGTGTTCCTGTTGGGGTGGCAGGGAAGGGGCACAGCACGTACAGTCCTCTTCCTGGCCATCCTCTTGTCCCGCAGCAGTGCCTGCAGGCCATCCGCCGACAGCTCACCTGAGCCCTGTTCCTGATGCAGAAAGCAGCCACCTGGCTGTTTGCCAACCTAAGTGCACTCGATTGTGTCCCTAGTTCTCAGCTGCCGCCAGGGTTTTAACCCTTGCTGTTGTTGTTCAGGACAGCACACGGACCCCTCGCCTTGCTCCTGCCTTCCTCCAAATGTCTGGCACTACAAGTGTTACCTCCTGCAGCAGTAGAGCAGGAGCACCAGGAAATACTCTGTGACCATCACAAGTGAAAGAGGCAGGAGAGAGGAAGGATGTGGGAGGAGAAGGAGGACGCGAGAGAGACTTTCTCAAAGCTTTTCTAAAGATGCTTGAGTGGCATCTGTGGAACTTCTGCAAAACCAAAGGTGACAGTACCTCCTCAGGTCTCCATTTCCGAGGTGAATCACTCTGAAAGTGATATTTGTGCCCGCAGGTCTAGAGACAAGTGACTCACTTGTGTTAAAAAAAGAAGACATGAAAGAAACCCGATTACCAAGGGCCCTTCCAGAGCTCCTTGCTAGGACATCTTGGAACCAGCAGCGAGTTGAAGTGACGTTAGATAAGGTTCTTCCCAACTTGCCAGTGTGCCAGTGGGTTTCACGTTACTGGGGAAGATTTAAAACCCTCTTGAAAGGTCACCTCTCCATCAGGAGTTTCAAGCTGAGAGAGTTGGATTCAGCTGTTAAAGGCAAAATGAATGAACTGGACTAGTGTTTTTGGAGAGTGGGCTTTACCTTCAGGCAGCCTGCCCGTGGCAGGGAGCTTTGGTAGAACTGACTGTCACTGGGGATGTTGCTGCGAGTTCGGTTCTTACTCGGTTTTAATTACCTGGTGTTTATGAGCAGAGCTAGATAGAAGACTGCTGAGCACTTAGAGTCCTCTCTTATCAGAGTCTTCCAATAAACAGGCGTTGAACTAGGTTTGAAGGACACACGTGGAAAGCACACTGAAAACTTGTGTTATTGGTCATCTTTGGTTCAGCTGCCTCGAGGAGCGAAGGATATGACAGCAGAGGTTAGAGTACAAGACCCCTGGAGGTCAATGTTCAGCTGGACACCCCAGCAGGCTGAGCTGCCGTTCAGTGAGACCTGGACAGGCTGGAGAGCTGGGCAGAGAGAAGTTTAATGAAGTAGAACAAGGGACAGTGTAGAGTCTGGCATCTGGGCAAGAACAACCCCAGGGACCACGATAGGTTGGGGACTAACCTGTTGGAGAGCAGGGTAAGGGAAAGGGAGCTGGGGGTCCTGGTGGCCAGCAGGATGACCATGAGCCAGCAATGTGCTCTTGTGGCCAAGAGGGCCAACAGCATCCTGGGGTGGATCAGAATGGGGGTGGTTAGCAGATGGAGAGAGGTTCTTCTCCTCCTCTGCTCTGCACTGGTGAGACCACATCTGGAGTCTTGTGTCCAGTTCTGAGCCCCTCAGTTCAAGAAGGACACAGAGCTGCTGCAGGGAGTCCAGCGTAGAGCAGTGAGGATGATGAAGGAAGTGGGGCATCTCCCTTATGAGGAGAGGCTGAGGGAGCTGGGTCTCTTGAGCTTGGGAAGAGGAGACTGAGGGGTGCCCTCATTCATGTCTATAAATATGTGAAGGGTGGGTGTCAGGAGGATGGAGCCAGGCTCTGCTCAGTGTCATCTAGTGACAGGACAAGGGGCAGTGGGTGTGAGCTGGAACACAGGAGGTTCCATACGAATGTGAGAAGGACCTTCTTCCCAGTGAGGGTGACAGAGCCCTGGAAGGGGCTGCCCAGAGGGGTTGTGGAGTCTCCTTCTCTGGAGCCATTTCAAACCCGCCTGGCCATGTTCCCGTGTGACTTGGTCTAGGTGATCCTGCAGTGTCAGGGGGATTGGACTGGCTGATCTTTCGAGGTCCTTCCAATCCCTAATGATCCTGTGATTCTGTGGATAGAGCTAATGAGCTGTGCAGTTCCTGCAGCAGCTTTGCCCAGCAGCAGCAGGTTGCCCCTTTAGTCCCTCAGTTCTCATAATTCTAGATTATTCAGGAAGGGTCAAACCCACCAGGAAGAGTGGACTCATGCTGGGAGGTGCCTGTCCTGGTGCTCAAAGGGTGTGTGCGAGGTGCCACCTGCAGCGCCGGCGCTGCTGCCTGTGCGCTGTGTGCTGCTGCCATCCAGAGCTCGCTGCCGTCAGCTGCATTCGGAGGAGACCGCTGGTTCTCCACCAGCCACGAGGAAAGAGTGACCTTCCCAAACAGCCGCAAGCACTGGAAGCCGCAGCTGCCACATCTGGAGCGGGTCTGTTTGCAATTCATGTCCAGCCTGTTCTCCATCGTCCTCCCCAATGAGGAGAGTGTGATCTTTTCAGAAGGATCTAAGGGGAGACCAAGTGGTGGTAGATGAGCGTTTCTAGAACCTTATTCGGTGAGTTTTAAATGACTCGAGGTGGTTCTGTGTAAGGCACAAGAGGTTTGCTGCAGCTAGAATCGTAGAACCGTAGACTGTATTGAGTTGGAAGGGACCTCCAAAGGGCACCCAGGCCAACCCCTTGACACCAAGCAGGGCCAGCACTCACCAGAACAGGTTGCCCACAGCCCCAGCCAGCCTGACTGTGAATGGCTCCAGGGATGGGGTCTCCACCCCCTCTCTGGGCAGCCTGTTGCAGGGATCCCCCACCCTCAGATTCACAGTATCACAGTATCACAGTATTATCAAGGTTGGAAGAGACCTCATAGATCATCAAGTCCAACCTGTCACCACAGAGCTCAAGGCTAGACCATGGCACCAAGTGCCACGTCCAATCGTGCCTTGAACAGCTCCAGAGTTGGCGACTCCACCACCTCCCCGGGCAGGCCATTCCAGTGGCCAATGACTCTCTCGGTGAAGAACTTTCTCCTCACCTCAAGCCTAAATTTCCCCTGGTGTAGCTTGAGGCTGTGTCCTCTTGTTCTGGTGCTGGCTGCCTGAGAGAAGAGAGCAACCTCCTCCTGGCCACAACCACCCCTCAGGTAGTTGTAGACAGCAAGAAGGTCTCCCCTGAGCCTCCTCTTCTCAAGGCTAAACAATCCCAGCTCCCTCAGCCTCTCCTCATAGGGCTTGTGCTCAAGGCCCCTCACCAGACCCTGTTCCCCCTGTCCTGCCTCCCTCTGCCCTTTTCAAACCAGGACCCCTTGTCCTGTCGTTCCCTGCTCTTGGGAGCAGCCTTCCCCAGCCACCTTAAGAGGCCCCTTTCAGGAGCTGGCAGGTTGCTAGAAGATTCCCCTGGAGCCTTCTCCTCAGGCTGAGCTACACCTGCACAAAGAAGCACTCGTGACCCACAGTGCTACCAAGGCTGGCTGGTTAATTCTGAAGCTGCTGATCAGGTGTAAGTGAAAGTTCAGCCCTTTTCTGGAGAGTGAGTCTTGGTTGTGAGATGAGGACTGGGGAGCAGGGGCAGCGTAGAGAACACATGCCAAGAAAGTGAGTCACTGGCTCTTTATTGAAAGCCCAACACTCCCCCTCCAGCCATATTCCAGCTCAAACCCAGCCTGCAAATCTCTACCTGCACGAGCTCATGGATTTCTCACTGCTCATGGGTCCAGCCAAGTCATGCCTGGCCCCACTGTTTGAAGTGGTTAACCCCCTCGTCCAAGCCCTGGTCACTCTGCTTGGACATGGAAGTGCACAGAAAGCCTTGGCCTTGGCTGGTCTGGGGATGGCAAAGCAGGTCCTGGAGGGGTGAAGGTCACTGGAGAGCTCTGGCTGACGTGTCGCTGCGCACAAGGCGTCTTTGGAGCGGCAGGTCGATCAGTTGTTTGGTGAGGAATGGATTGGTGGAGCAGAGCCTGCTCATAGCTCAGTAAGAAGGTCTGGTCTGGCTTTCTGCTTCACTTGCGGTTGTGTCGTGATCTCCTCTCATTTCCATTTAAATTGGAGGGAAAGCAACAGGAGGGAATGAGTGTCACTAGGAGCAGGTGCCTCCCAGCTTCTCTGGAAGACTGCGGTTCACTCCAACTCTTGTTCATAGAATCCCAGGTTGGGAGGGAGCTCAGGGATCACCCAGCCCCAACACCCTGCCATGGCCAGTGACACCTCTCACCAGACCAGGTTGCCCAGAGCCCCATCCAACCTGCCCTTGGACTCTGCCAGGGATGATGGAGCAGCCACAGCCTCCCTGGACAACCTGTTCCAGGGCCTCAGCCCCCGCCCAGGGAGGGATTTCTGCCTCAGATCTCATCTCCATCTCCCCTCTTTTCACAGAATCACAGAACATTAGGGATTGGAAGGGACCTCGAAAGATCATCCAGTCCAATCCCCCTGCCAGAGCAGGATCACCTAGATCAAGTCACACAGGAACACATCTTGAACATCTCCAGTGAAGGACAGGACAAGGAGCTGTGAGTTCAAGCTGGGAAAGGAGAGGTTTAGGCTGGACATTAGGATATTAGAAACAAGTTCTTCAATGTGAGGGTGGCTGATGGCTGGAGTGGGCTGTCTGAGGTGCTGGTGGGGGCCCTCATCCCTGGAGTCATTGAGAGTCAGGCTTGATGGTGCTCTGAGCAGCCTGACCTAGACAGAGTTGTCCCTGTGCAGGGACTAGATGAGCTCTAGAGGTCCCTCCAGCCTAGAACATTCTATGGTGCTGTGACTGGCACGTGAGAAAAGCAGGGAGGCTTGGAGGAAACCCTCCAAGCAGAGAAGCTGTGGAGAGTGATTTAAACCACATGGCAGGGGCTGTTCACCTGCACACTCATCATTTCTGCGCTCGCAAAGAAACTAGCTGGCAAGTAAAGCAGCTCAAACTACTAATCCTGGAAAAAATGAGCACTTTGGAGGATTAAGCAATACGGAGACAATAAGAAGTTGTTGTTTTTTATGGTTTGCATGACACACGACACTTGCAGTGGCCTGGAGATTTTGGTCTGTGGGACAGTTTCACAGGAAGGAGAGGATAGAGTCTTCAGTTTCCAATTCTGAGGTGAGGAACTCCCTTTCCCACATGAGCTGGGTGTTGGTTTGGGCTCATGCTGAGAACATCTAGGCTGAGTTCTGAAGAGCTGTCACAGATTTTTTGGGTTGGTTGGGGGTTTTTTNATGACTCTCTCGGTGAAGAACTTTCTCCTCACCTCAAGCCTAAATTTCCCCTGGTGTAGCTTGAGGCTGTGTCCTCTTGTTCTGGTGCTGGCTGCCTGAGAGAAGAGAGCAACCTCCTCCTGGCCACAACCACCCCTCAGGTAGTTGTAGACAGCAAGAAGGTCTCCCCTGAGCCTCCTCTTCTCAAGGCTAAACAATCCCAGCTCCCTCAGCCTCTCCTCATAGGGCTTGTGCTCAAGGCCCCTCACCAGACCCTGTTCCCCCTGTCCTGCCTCCCTCTGCCCTTTTCAAACCAGGACCCCTTGTCCTGTCGTTCCCTGCTCTTGGGAGCAGCCTTCCCCAGCCACCTTAAGAGGCCCCTTTCAGGAGCTGGCAGGTTGCTAGAAGATTCCCCTGGAGCCTTCTCCTCAGGCTGAGCTACACCTGCACAAAGAAGCACTCGTGACCCACAGTGCTACCAAGGCTGGCTGGTTAATTCTGAAGCTGCTGATCAGGTGTAAGTGAAAGTTCAGCCCTTTTCTGGAGAGTGAGTCTTGGTTGTGAGATGAGGACTGGGGAGCAGGGGCAGCGTAGAGAACACATGCCAAGAAAGTGAGTCACTGGCTCTTTATTGAAAGCCCAACACTCCCCCTCCAGCCATATTCCAGCTCAAACCCAGCCTGCAAATCTCTACCTGCACGAGCTCGTGGATTTCTCACTGCTCATGGGTCCAGCCAAGTCATGCCTGGCCCCACTGTTTGAAGTGGTTAACCCCCTCGTCCAAGCCCTGGTCACTCTGCTTGGACATGGAAGTGCACAGAAAGCCTTGGCCTTGGCTGGTCTGGGGATGGCAAAGCAGGTCCTGGAGGGGTGAAGGTCACTGGAGAGCTCTGGCTGACGTGTCGCTGTGCACAAGGCGTCTTTGGAGCGGCAGGTCGATCAGTTGTTTGGTGAGGAATGGATTGGTGGAGCAGAGCCTGCTCATAGCTCAGTAAGAAGGTCTGGTCTGGCTTTCTGCTTCACTTGCGGTTGTGTCGTGATCTCCTCTCATTTCCATTTAAATTGGAGGGAAAGCAACAGAAGGGAATGAGTGTCACTAGGAGCAGGTGCCTCCCAGCTTCTCTGGAAGACTGCGGTTCACTCCAACTCTTGTTCATAGAATCCCGGGTTGGGAGGGAGCTCAGGGATCACCCAGCCCCAACACCCTGCCATGGCCAGTGACACCTCTCACCAGACCAGGTTGCCCAGAGCCCCATCCAACCTGCCCTTGGACTCTGCCAGGGATGATGGAGCAGCCACAGCCTCCCTGGACAACCTGTTCCAGGGCCTCAGCCCCCGCCCAGGGAGGGATTTCTGCCTCAGATCTCATCTCCATCTCCCCTCTTTTCACAGAATCACAGAACATTAGGGATTGGAAGGGACCTCGAAAGATCATCCAGTCCAATCCCCCTGCCAGAGCAGGATCACCTAGATCAAGTCACACAGGAACACATCTTGAACATCTCCAGTGAAGGACAGGACAAGGAGCTGTGGGTTCAAGCTGGGAAAGGAGAGGTTTAGGCTGGACATTAGGATATTAGAAACAAGTTCTTCAATGTGAGGGTGGCTGATGGCTGGAGTGGGCTGTCTGAGGTGCTGGTGGGGGCCCCCATCCCTGGAGTCATTGAGAGTCAGGCTTGATGGTGCTCTGAGCAGCCTGACCTAGACAGAGTTGTCCCTGTGCAGGGACTAGATGAGCTCTAGAGGTCCCTCCAGCCTAGAACATTCTATGGTTCTTTGACTGGCACGTGAGAAAAGCAGGGAGGCTTGGAGGAAACCCTCCAAGCAGAGAAGCTGTGGAGAGTGATTTCAACCACATGGCAGGGGCTGTTCACCTGCACACTCATCATTTCTGCGCTCGCAAAGAAACTAGCTGGCAAGTAAAGCAGCTCAAACTACTAATCCTGGAAAAAATGAGCACTTTGGAGGATTAAGCAATACGGAGACAATAAGAAGTTGTTGTTTTTTATGGTTTGCATGACACACGACACTTGCAGTGGCCTGGAGATTTTGGTCTGTGGGACAGTTTCACAGGAAGGAGAGGATAGAGTCTTCAGTTTCCAATTCTGAGGTGAGGAACTCCCTTTCCCACATGAGCTGGGTGTTGGTTTGGGCTCATGCTGAGAACATCTAGGCTGAGTTCTGAAGAGCTGTCACAGATTTTTTGGGTTGGTTGGGGGTTTTTTTAGGTAAAGGATGGATGATGAAGAGAGTGGAGCATCTCCATGATGAGGAAGGGGCTGAGGGAGCTGGAGCTCTTCAGCTTCAGAAAAAGGAGACTGAGGGGTGACCCCATGAATGTTGGTCAGTATGGAAAGGATGGGTGTCAGGAGGATGGAGCCAGGCTCTGCTCAGTGTCATCTAGTGATAGGACAAGGGGCAACGGGTGTGAGCTGGAACAGAGGAGGTTCCACATCAATACGAGAAGGAACTTCTTCCCAGTGAGGGTGTCAGAGCTCTGCAAGGAGCTGCCCAGGGGGGTTGTGGAGTCTCCTTCTCTGGAGATGTTTCAAACCCACCTGGATGTGTTCCTTTGTGACTGGATCTAGGGGATCCTGCTGTGGCAGGGGGATTGGACTGGATGGTCTTTGGNCTGTGGCAGGGGGATTGGTCTGGATGGTCTTTGGAGGTCCTTCCAATCCCTAATGTTCTGTGATTCTGTGATATGTTCCTGTGTGACTTGGTCTGGGGGATCCTGCTCTGGCCAATCATAGAATCATTGGGAATTGGAAGGGACCTCAAAAGGTCATCTCGTTCAATCCCCCTTCCAGAGCAGGAGCACCTAGACCAAGTCATAGAATCATAGAGTCACTAGGGATTGGAAGGGACCTCGAAAGATCATCCAGACCAATCCCCCTGCCACATGTTCTGTGATCTTACAGTTCTGTGGTTAATGAGGACAGCTAAGAGGTCAAACTTCCTGAGCTTGTTCCACGCAGCACATGGATGCTGGAAATAATCCTAGAAGGTTCTGGGCTGAACTCACACCAAGAGGGAATAGAAGACTCTGCAGAAACATCTGAAGTCAGTAAGGCACCACGTGGAGCCGCCTCTCATGTGCTTTAAGAAGCAGAATTTCCACACTTGGGCTCATTCCTGCAGGATTCTCTTGTTTTAAAACAGCTGCCTGTCACTCCTCTGGTTTTGCTGGTAACGAGAAGGAAAATCTTTGCTGGCCAAGAGAGCGGGGGACCCTGCCAGGGGAAGGGTGGGTTCGGCATGAGCTGGCATTGTCGTGTTTCACTCAGATGCTGTGGGAGATGCCCACGGGAGGGAGCCAAATCCATGGCTCTTGAGAAAGATGAAACAATATCCCCCCATCACCTTTGTCTTGAGTCCTCGTCCTGCGTGAAGGGAGTGAGAGCCACAAGGAAACTTTGAATAAACCCAGGGAGCCTCCTGCACCCTCTCAGGAGATGGTTTGGTGGTTCAGGGTTGTAGGGCGAGTTGTTGGACTGGATGAACTTGGAGGTCTTCTCCAGCCCTGATGATTCTATCGTTCAAAGGGGTGGCTGCCGTAGCCGAGAGTATCTGGAGGGGGAAAAGTGTCAGGCTGAGGTGCATCTCAAACTCATGACACCTTCTTTTACTGGTAGAGCTCTCTCACAGGGAAAACTGTCTTTTTTTCTGAGCTGAACAGCAGGAGACCTGCTGGAAAGAAGTGTCTGCTGGGCATTAGCCAGGCTCTCACATTCATGTGGGCATGGATGAGACTCTCTTCTTGCTCCAGTCCAGGGTATATAAAGTCATAAAATGCATTGGGTTGGAAGGGATCTCCGAAGGACATCCAAGTCCAACAAGCATCCTACATCAAGAAGGGCCATCTCTCACCAAAACAGGTTGCCCACAGCCCCAGCCAGCCTGATCCTGAACGGATCCAGGATGGGGTTTCCACCGCATCTCTGGGCAGCCTGTTCCAGGGATCCCCCACCTTCAGATTCCAGACCTTGTTCCTCCTGTCCAGCCTCACTCTGCCCTTTTCCAGCTTCAAACCAGGACCCCTCGTCCTATTGTTTCCTGCCCCTGGGATCAGCCTTCCTCAGCCACCTTATATGGCCCTTTCAGGGGCTGGAAGGTCACTAGAAGGTCCCCTCAGAACCTTCTCTCCAGGCTGAACAGCCCCAGCTGAACAGCCTGTCCCCTGAGCAGAGGGGCTCCAGCCCCCTGAGCATCCTCATGGCCTCTGGCCTCACTCCAACAACTCCAGGTCCTTCTTGTTTTGGGGTGTCTGGACGGAGTGCAGGGCTGCAGGTGGGGTCTCCCTTATCACAGACCCACTGCCATCACAGAGCCTGGGGGAGCGACAGGACTGCTCAGGAGCCGGAGACAACCTCCTGAGGGACACGGGGCCCTTTGCCGAGCGGCCGCGGGAGACTTGTGTCAGAGGCAGGGAAAAGAGCCCAGCTTTGCGAACTCCTTCCTGTTTCTTGTTTTGTATTTTCCCCCCTAAACAAAACTTTGCTTTGGTTTGTGTCCCACTGCTGAATGAGGAAAATATAAAGCACAGGCTGCCTAAAAATAGCCCCTGTTTGTATGAACATGCTGGCGCATTTCACGGAAGGATGGGATTTCTTCATCTTTCGCTTCATTAGAGACACTGGGGGTGACTTTTCCATATTAGAAGGAATCCGTTCCTGTTTTCTTTTGGTATTTGCAGGATTCCACGAGTTTTTGAGCTGCTTGCTGACATCTGACATGGTTTTGTGACTGCGCGTGGAGAGGAGGTAGTGTGCGCGCTCGCCCGCGCTTGGAGCTGGGGTGACCTTTCCCAGCTCGCCGAGCGCTGCAGCCTGGGCCCTTTTATCTGCATCCCAAAGCGATAACACCCGTGGAGCAGGCATCCTGCCCACCCGCAGCCGGGCCAGCCGCTGTCGTGCGAGTCGGGACCTGTTGCTGTTTGCTGTCACCACAACAGAGGTGCTTGGAGCTCAGGACTGGAAGTTGGCGAACGCCGTCCTTTCCTTCCTAAGTCACCCGCAGGGCTGCGAGGGAGATTGAGAGCGTCTCTGCCCGCGGAACGCTCCTACGAGCTGACTCAAAGTGCCACTTTCCTGTGAGTTGGGTGGTAGATGGGTTTGTGCCTCTCGTGTGGATGATGCTGCTTAAGAGCAGAACCCCGTCTCTGAGCGCTCGCTGGCAGTGCGGGGCCATCCCGCTACCGCTGGAGAGACGCGACTTGAGACCAGTTCTGGGCCACTCAGTTCCAGAAGGACACTGAGCTGCTGGGCTCCTCAGTTCCAGAAGGGCATGGAGCTGCTGGAGAGAGTCCAGCACAGAACCACAGAGGTGATGAAGAGAGGGGAGCATCTCCCTGATGAGGAAATGCTGAGGGAGCTGGGTCTCTTGAGCTGGGAGAAGAGGAGACTGAGGAGTGACCCCATGGATGTTGATCAGTATGTGAAGGGTGGGTGTCAGGAGGATGGAACCAGGCTCTGCTCAAGGGCATCCAAGGATAGGACAAAGGGCAGCCGGGTGTGAGTTGGAACAGAGGAGGTTCCACATCAATCTGAGAGGGACCTTCTTCCCTATGAGGGTGCCAGAGTACTGGCAGGGGTCGCCCAGGGGGGTTGTGGAGTCTCCTGGAGCAACGAGGATGATGAAGGAAGTTGAGCAGCTCCCTTATGAGGAAAGGCTGAGGGAGCTGGGTCTCTGGAGCTTGGAGAAGAGGAGACTGAGGGGTGATTAATGTCTATAAATTTGTGAAAGATGGGTGTCAGGAGGATGGAGCCAGGCTCTTCTCAGTGTCATCTAATGACAGGACAAGGGGCAATGGGTGTGAGATGGAACAGAGGCGGTTCCATAGGAATGTGAGAAGGAACTTTTTCCCAGTGAGGGTGACAGAGCCCTGGAAGGGGCTGCCCAGGGGGGTTGTGGAGTCTCCTTCCCCGGAGACATCTAAAACAGGATGTGTTCCTGTGTGACTTGTTCTAGGTGACCCTGCTGTGTCGGGGGATTGGACCGGACGATCTCTCGAGGTCCCTTCCAGTCCCTGATGTTCCGTGGTGCTGGAACCAGTGGCGCTCCGTACCGTTATCACACAGCAGACAGTCCAGAAGTGCCAGATGCCCCCTCCTCGCACACAGAAGGGCACAAGAACAGACGATGGCCAAGTATGCTGTACGTAATTCAGAACAGCTCCGGGTCTGAAAGGCAAATAGACATGTCATGCACAGTGTTTTCTCATATGTTAGCAGGACACATTCCTTTCCCCTGCGCTGTAGTTATGAATTTGTCAGGGTTCACGTTTTTTCCTCTTATTATTTCTCATTGTTAAAGGTCAGGGAGCTTAAAAAATGCGAATAGCCTGCGTCTTCGCTCTAATCCACCTAATGCTCTTCCTCCAGAGATTAAATCCCTGGTGGAGTAGTGCCAGATGAGTCCATCCTCTCTGCCCCGGAGTTCTTGTGTGAGCAGCAGGGTACCAACAGGGCCAAGAGGTTTAAAACCCGCCTGGACGTGTTCCTGTGCGACTTGGTCTAGGGGATCCAGATGTGGCAGGGGGATTGGACTGGCTGATCTTTCGAGGCCCCTTCCAGTCCCTGATGTTCTGTCATTCTCTGGAGACATTTCAAACCCACCTGGCCATGTTCCCATGCACCTGGATCTAGGGGATCCTGCTGTGTTGGGGGATTGGACTGAATGATCTTTCGAGATCCCTTCCAATCCCTGATGTTCTGTGATTCTGTGTTTTATAAGTCTCAAATAACTACTTGATAAGCTTAAAATAGCTACTCTATTGGTGTTCTGAAGCTGAGATCTTCCCAGTGCTAGAGCAGGACAACAGGCTCAGCCTCCTCTTTGCTGTGGGATTGACTTGTGACTCTCAGGGCACCACTGGTGGGACTGGTCCAGGAATGGGACAGTAAACCAAAGACTCGGTTCCCCTGTCCCTCACGGGCGCTACAGAAACCACAGGGAACGGCCTAGAACTGGCTTTCCCACTTTGTCTCCAACCATAAACCCTTACTGAAGGGACTACAAACCCCTTCTGTGCTTTACTACAGCTAGAAATTGCTTCAGGACAGCTGAGGCAAAACCTTGTCCCATCCCCTCTCGGCGAGTGCCCCGCAGGGAGAGCGCCTGGCCCCAGCTTTCACGTAAACCGCCCATTTTTCACTTAACAGCCCCGGTGTGAGCAGTATGGATGGGGGAGGATACTGAAGCCAACTTTCAGCTGATGGCAAAATGCCTGCAGTCCTCAATAGCTCAGGAATTGGCCCTAAAGTGCTCGCAGCTGAAGAAGCGATTCGCGTTGTAGCTGCAGAGGGAACGCAGTTGGCCGAAGCTCTGTGGTAGCGGGTGCTGGCAGAGCTGCTGGAAACGAGGGCTTTCCTGCCGTGTGCTCTCAGGAACCGGTATCCATTCACATACTGGGAGGAGTGGGTTGGCCTTGGGAAGCTCAGATCGTAGAATGGTTTGAGCTGGGAGGGAGCTCAGAGCTCCCCCAGCACCAACCCCCTGCCAGGGGCAGCTGCACCTCTCACCAGAGCTGGGTGCCCACAGCCCCATCCAACCTGCCCGTGGACCTTGCCAGGGATGGAGCAACCACAACCTCCCTGGGCAGCCTGTTCCAGGGCCTCAGCCCCCTCCCAGGAAGGGGTTTGCTGTTGCAGCAGTACCAGTGAGGGAAGGAGCTTCAGCAGGGGGACTGAGTCCCACCTGGATGTGTTCCTGTGTGACTTGGTCCAGGTGATCCTGCTGTGGCAGGGGGATTGGAGGAGATGATCTTTCAAGGTCCCTTCCAATCCCTAATGGTTCTATGATTCAAGGTCCCTTCCAATCCCTGATGTTCTGTGATAAACTTCTGGTCCCCCTTCAGAAGCTGGTAGACTGGTGAGACTCTAGCTCAGGGCTCCTCAGACTTTGACTCTTCCTCTCTGAATCCGTCCTGGCACCCTGCTCTAGTGCTGATCCAGCAAGAGGTCTCCAGAGGTGCTGCTCAGGTCGGCTCCCACTCCACACTATCCACTCTGGCAGCTCCTGATCCTAACAGAGTGGCCTCATAACTTCAAGGAACAGAACGATCTTGTGGCTAAGGATCTTTACCACCCAGCCCAGTACATTTAGAGTGACAAGGACAACATGTTCCCATTCCCAATGGACCTTGAGGCGTGGGGAAGATGACTTAACCAGAGTCACTTAGTGGCAGCAGTTAGATTCAGCTACATTTCTTCCCAGTGAAATGCTGGTTTAGAACTGGTTGAGCTCTTCAGAAGTTTCTCTTCTGCTTTAGAAGTTGGGATTAGGAGTGGGTGTGAAAAATGGGAAGTGAATGAGGAGTGGAAAAGGGTAGTTCTGCTCAAATCCCCCCGGTGCAATTCTTGTGCTTCTCTGGGGGGCTTAAGTACGTGGCTAAAGCAAAAAGCTTTTCTACCAGAGGCCACAATGTGAGATGTAGAGATGATCCAACGCATAAAGCGAGAGGATGGATTAAACGGGAGGATTAAAAGGGAAATAAATGAAGAACTTTTGTGGTTAAGTGCGAGGAGCTTTGGAAAATAATGCTGAAATTAGAAGCATGTGCTTGAGACAGTTACAACATAGGTATTGCAAAAAATGCTCTCTTCCCAGAGGATGGGGGGGAATTGGGATTCAAGGACTGAGAGGCGAGCTGGGGAAGAGATGGAGCCTTCTGCGCTGGAACCCAACACTTCGATCAAACATCACTTGCGTAGGGGGTTGGCATTGATGGAGACAGAGAGTCAGTTTATGGCTCAAGGTCCTGTGTCTGGGAAGGGGGCCCTTCACCCTGTTTGTCAAAGAGATGGCCTGACCCATTACATCTAGACCCAGGACAGATTCTTTGCTAAAATCTGCAAGGATTGCCCAGCTGATGAATGAAAGAAGGAGAAGAGAGTGCAGAGCTGGAGTCTGGAGATTAATTAGGAAGCCCTGCACGTGGCCATCTCATCCCTGTCCCTACACACAAAGCTCAGATGGACGCACGAGCTTTGCTCTCTGTCTCTGTCCAGCACTTCTCTCACAGCACTGATACTCCTGCTCTGTTTCAGCAGCCAGAGGTTCACCTAGTGAACTGCTCTGGTCCTGCTCTCTGAAGCCCTCAGCAGCTCACCCACCGTGCTGTAACCTAGAACCTAGGTGTGTGAGGTCTCTGCAGAGCAGCCAGTTCACTTTCCAAGTGGCTCCATTTGCCACAGGAGGGCTTAGAGGGCTGTTCCAAGCCTGAAAGAGCCAGCTGAGTTTGGATGAACAAGGAAGGGAAGCTTGAAAGCATAAGGATTTGTTGGATAAGCGTGCACGTCGATACGTATGGCCAGGTCATCAGCTCCTGTGGAAACCAGTGCTGCTCCAGTGGGGCCAGTACACCTGGCCAAGAGGTCTCATCTGCGTGAACAGCCCCAAAAATCATACAACCATAGACTGTGTTGGGTTGGAAGTGACCTCCAAAGGGCATCCAGTCCGACCCCGACACCAAGCAGGGCCAGCAGTCATCAGAACAGGTTGCCCAGAGCCATAGCCAGCCTGACCTTGAATGGCTCCAGGGATGGGTCCTCCACCCTGTCTCTGGGCAGCCTGTTCCAGGGATCCCTCAGATTCCAGACCTTGTTCCTCCTGTCCAGCCTCACTCTGCCCTTCTCCAGCTTCAAACCAGGACCCCTCAAGGTATCATTACCTGCCCTTGGGAACTGTGTCTTCCCCAGATGCTCCAGAGGCCTCTTTCAGGGGTTGGAAGGCCACTTAGAAAGTCCCTCCAGAGCCTTCTCCTGTCTAGGCTGAAGAGCCCCAACTCCTTCAGGCTGTCCCCAGAGCAGAGGGGCTCCAGCCCTCTGAGCATCCTCATGGATCACGGTCACAGGCTCCATCATCACACGTGTCCTCCCAGGTCCGTGGCTGGCGTTGGGGGTTTCTAATTCAATCACTGAAGTTTTTCCAACTCTATCACAGAGTCACAGAACATCAGGGATTGGAAGGGACCTCGAAAGATCATCTCATCCAATCCCCCTGCCACAGCAGGATCCCCTAGACCAAGTCACCCAGGAGCACATCCAGGCCATCTCTGAGAGCAGATCTGTCTGTGAGGGGGCTTGGGAGTGACTGTCAGACCTTTGGGTCCTAGAGGAAGAGAAGTGCTGGGAGGATCTTTTTCCCAGCGAGGATGACAGAGCTCTGGAAGGGGCTGCCCGGGGAGGGATGTGGAGTCTCCTTCTCTGGAGATGTTTCAAACCCACCTGGACATGTTCCTGTGCGACTGGATCTTGGTGATCCTGCTGTGTCGGGGGATTGGACTGGCTGCTCTTTCAAGGTCCCGTCCAATCTCTCATGTTCTGTGAATCAGGGTAGTTCCAGTTCTGTGATGGCTGCTCCTGGTTCCAAGACTGATCCCCCGGGTCCAGGTCCCACGCTGTGCATTGGTCTTTCTCCTTTCATCCCCGTGGAATTCCCAGACGCGGGACGAAGCTGACCTTCGCGCAGGACTCGCCGTTGTTTACACAGCCGAGCGCTCCGCGCGCCGCAAAACCTGGTTTTTATTACATTTCCCTGGAAAAAAGGAGACATTTGAAATGAAGGGGGAAAAATGTTTGGTTTGAGTTGCTTGGTGAAGCTTGCGGGTGGCGCGTTGGTGAGCTGAGAATGCTCAGGCTGTTTGCTCTGGTGCTGGGACAAGGGGGCTGGGTTCCAGCTCCAAGAGGGGAGATGGAGCTGAGATCTGAGGCAGAAATCCCTCCCTGGGAGGGGGCTGAGGTGCTGGAGCAGGTTGCCCAGGGAAGTTGTGGCTGCTCCATCCCTGGCAGTGTCCAAGGGCAGGTTGGATGGGCCTGTGGGCAACCTAGTCTGGTGAGAGGTGTCGCTGCCCCTGGCAGGAGGCTGGCGCTGGGTGAGCTCTGAGCTCCCTCCCAACCCAGTCCGGGATTCCCTGAAGGACGGATGGGCTGCAGAGCTGCCCAGGTTGTAGTTCAGGCATTGGATCCCTCACAGAAGACAGAAAGCACTGGGAGATCTACTCTGTTGGTCCCACAAGGAGCAAGACAAGGGGAAAAAGGCTAATGAACCCCATGAGATGATCAAGACATCTGTATCTTGGCCTGGTACTGGAATCAGTGTTGCTCCTCTAAAAGTCCAGGGTATGGGTTTGCTGTTGTCGTCTTCCTTTGTGGAAGCCAAAGGAATGTGGTCGCTGCTGCGATGGAACTGGAAGGAAATACAAATAAAGTATCTGGGAGGAAGGGAGGAAGGAAATAACTAAAATAATAGTACTTGAGTAGTAGATTTAAAGTCTAGATAGAGGGAATGTAGTTGACTTTGAACAGGCTGCCGGAGGGGTTGTAGAGTCTCCTTCTCCGGAGACGTTTCAAGTCCGCCTGGATGTGTTCCTGTGCCACTTGGTCTAGGTGCTCCTGCTGCGCCAAGGGGATTGGACTGGATGATCTCCCGAGGTCCCTAATGGTTCTATGATCCTGTGATTTAATTTCCCACCAAGTCGTTATTTCCGTCGCTCCCTTCCTTCCCTCCCTTTTCTCCCCTAGCAGTGACATTTGCATTCCTTCTAGCAAAATACCAAGGTTAAACTAAAAATACTTGTGCCCATCAGTTTTAGATTAGGACTGGAGCAGGCACAGCTTTACTGTAAACGTGTATGTAATGATGGCTGCAAGCGCTGCCAGGAAATTGCTCCAGGCAGACGTTTGAAGAAGCAGACTAATGGGTTTTGAGCGCAGTCTGAAGTTCGTTTTGATCGCCAAGCGGTGGCTGCTGTTAACATCCGTGAGATTCCATCTTCTTTTGGGAGAAATTAAGGTACCTGGAAGCGGTTTCCTTTCCTGAAGTGCTGGTGGTTTTGCCATTCTCATTGGAAGATCAACAAAGATGATGAAGGGAGTAGGACACCTCCCTGATGAGGAGAGGCTGAGGGAGCTGGGGCTCTTGAGCTTGGAGAAGAGGAGACTGAGGGGTGACCTCATTCATGTCTATAAATATGTGAAGGGTGGGTGTCAGGAGGATGGAGCCAGGCTCTGCTCAGTGTCTTCTGGTGATAGGACAAGGGGTGATGAGTGTGAGCTGGAACATAGGAGATTCCATATAAATACCAGAAGGAACTTCTTCCCAGTGAGAGTGACAGAGCCCTGGAAGGGGTTGCCCAGGGGGGTTGTAGAGTCTCCTTCATTGGAGAAGTTTCAAACTCACCTGGATATGTTCCTGTGTGTCTGGATCCAGGAGATCCTGCTGTGTCAGGGGGATTGGACTAGAAGATTTTTCGAGGTCCCTTCCAATCCCTAATGATTCTATGACTTGGTCTAGGGGATCCTGCTGTGGCCCAGGGGGGTTGTAGAGTCTCCTTCATTGGACCTTCCAATCCCTAATGATTCTACGATTCCTGTAGACTTGGTCTAGGGGATCCTGCTGTGTCAGGGGGATTGGACTAGAAGATCTTTCGAGGTCCCTTCCAATCCCTAATGATTCTACGATTCCTGTAGACTTGGTCTAGGGGATCCTGCTGTGTCGGGGGATTGGACTAGAAGATCTTTCAAGGTCCCTTCCAGTCCCTAATGATTCTACGATTCCTGTAGACTTGGTCTAGGGGATCCTGCTGTGTCAGGGGATTGGACTGGATAATCTTTCGAGGTCCCTTCCAATCCCTAACGTTCTGTGATTCTGTGAGTGTAGCTGTTCTAGCCAGATACTACAACGACACCCTGGGTTTCTCCCAGTGAAAGAACAGATTCAGTGCTTTGGAAGTTCAGTTACTGTTTCTGCCGGGGCCGGACACAGAAGACCACGTAAGGAAGTGTTAATCCTCCCCTCTTCCAAAACACAGAGACTGAAGGGAAGGTGCTACAAGATGTCATCCCACATTGTTATTAGAACCAGCTCTAGTTTCGAAATCAGACTCCCCTTCAAAGCCCTGCTGCCCCGGAAGGCCGGTGTCTGTGGAAAGCAATCGGTTCTCCGTTGCCCTTTCGAAAGGTCTTGACATTCAAAGCACGAACCGGTTTTGATCCCTGTGCCTGTGGCAAAACCCGAGGGTTGCTTTTGCCGTCGTCTGAAAGGGCCAAGCGAGCTCAGCAGGGCAGTCCTCTCGCTGCCTTTCCCTCCTCGGCTCATCCGTTGAGCACGCTGCCGTCCTCTCGTCAGCTTTGACTTGATGTGATCGTGCAGAGGATCAGGGTGGGATCTGGAGCCTCTACTGAGATGTATTCTAGGCAGCTGGTCTGTGTGGCCCAGCCATTCAACAGGGTGTTAACACTCAGAAGCACCAACCCAATGCATTAGCTGGGATCAGTGTTCCCTCGACACGCCGGGTGTGTTCTGCTCTGCAGACAGCCACACGATGAATTTCCCTAAAGCAGCAGTACAGCCAGGGGACAAAACCAGCCTCTGAACAGATGTTGGTTTCTTGGGCTTGAATGGGATCCAGCATCATTGATGCTTACGGTGTTTGGGCTTAAAATCTCAAGAGACCTTCCCGTGGCCCAGGATGCAGAGTGCTACCTGCTCCAAGGCTTCGCTTCACGGGCAACAGCAGCTCACCTTGGGGTAGTGCCGTGGGTCCTTTCTTTCATGTCTGTGTCCTAGAGCATCCTGCTTCACTGCATCAATGTCTCAACAGCCTGCAGAGTTGCAACCGAGTGGCCAAGCTTTGGTGCTCAGCACAGTCAGCACAAGGTCAGAGCTCTTTCTCCCCACTTTAATCTTGGTGCGTGAACTAGCTGCGCTACTGGGCTGCACTGGCAGCGACTCTGCTGAGCATCAGCCACCTTCTCTCCGTCCCACCTGGATGTGTTCCTGTGCGACTTGGTCTAGGAGATCCTACTCTGGCAGGGGGTTGGACTGGGTGATCTTTCAAGGTCCCTTCCAACCCCTAATGTTCTGTGATTCTGTAAAACACCCCAAGATGAGCTGCAAAGTTCTACTCGGTGAAACAGAGCTTTTAAAGAATTCCCTGCTTCCTTTGGCGTTGAGGAAGGGAAGTTGTAAATCTGACTTTTGGAGCTGCTCAGCTCTGGAACTTCTCAACATCTTTCCCCGAGGTTTCAAAAGAAACAAAGAGCTCCTGCGATCACTTTCACATGCGCTTGAGTGTGAGCGTTTCTTCCTTCGCAGGACCGAGTGAGGAGAAGATGCATCACGACATCAGTTGATGCTTTCAAAGCTCTTCCATAAGGGGAGCACAACACGTTGACCTTAAAAACAAACAGCCAAACAAAAGACCCCGAGAAAGGTATCTGCCAAGGAAAAAGGTTTCCATTCCTTCAGGGTTCACATGTGTTTTCTTCATTTGCCGGCCCCAACAGCTGACTTTATCTGTTAGTTAATTACCCAGTGACATTTAATTGAAACCTAAAAACAGCCCGAGAGGCTAAAAATAATCGCAAACCAAAAGTGAACAGAGCACTTGTTTGACATTAACCCTGAGCTGCCGAGTGATTCCTGGCGCACGCTGCCCCGACACCCAACGGGGGCTTGAAAGCTCCTCAGGTGGCAAATGTCCCTCAACCTTGCCGGGATCATCTGTCCTGGTTGCGGATGTAGAGGAGCTGTAAGCGTCCTGTTAAGTCCTTGGTATCAGGCTCCCAATGGCTGTAGGAGCTTCACAGGGTCATTCAGGTTGGAAAGGACCTTTAAGATCATCACAGAATCATAGAATCATTAGGGAATGGAAGGGACCTCAAAAGATCATCCAGTCCAATCGCCCGACACAGCAGGATCCGCTAGACCAAGTCGCACAGGAACACATCCACACAGGTTTTAAACATCTGCAGTGAAGGAGACTCCACAACCCCCCTGGGCAGCCCCTTCCAGTGCTCCGTCACCCTCACGGTGAAGAAGAATCTCAGAATCATTCAAGCTGGAAAGGACCTTTAAGATCTTCAAGTCCAACCTTCAACCCAACACCTCCATGACCACCAGACCATGTCCCAAAGTGCCCCATCTACTGCCTTTTGAATACCTCCAGGGATGGGGACTCCATCACCTCCCTGGGCAGCTTGTTCCAAGGTTGAATTACTCTTCCATTAAAGAATATTTTTTCTAATTTCCAATTTGAACTTCCCCTGGGGCAACTGGTGGCCATTTCCTCTCGGCCTGTCAGCAGTTCTTCAGGTTGGCCAACCCCAGCCTCCCTACAGCCTCCTTTCAAGGAGCTGTAAAGGGCCATAAGGTCTCCTCTCAGCCTACTCTTCTTCAGGATAAACAATCCCAACGCTCTGCGCCTCTGCTCTCCAATCCCTGCTGGCCACCAGGACCCAATCGTGTTGAGTGACTCAGGGCCATCATAACAGTTCACGAGGAAGCGGTTGTGCGCTGGTGCTCGGTCTGGTGGAGAGCGGTCTCAGCCCAGCAGCTGGCTTGGCTCTAGGAGAAGAGCTGCTTGCATGCGTCTCGGCGTCCTCAGGGTCAAGGCCTTCCTTCTCCACGGAAGTTTTCCCTCCCACGAGCCCTGCAAAGCCAGCTCCACTTCAGAGAGGAGCCCTCGGGGCTGTTCAAGCCTCTGAGAAGCGGCGTCAGCAACGGTTTGGTCATCAAACCCTCTCAGTCGGTAACAATAGGGACGGATCTCCTGTGCTTGGGCAACCTCGCTGTGACGGGGAGGATGTGATGAAATCTCTGTCTGATCTGTAAACGAAACCGAGGAGATCTGGCACGACTGGCAGAGAGTACATGTGGGTGACCCCAAACAGGACCACTTGTCTGAGTGCACGCAGACGTAGAGCTGTTGGGCTGAGGTCCACCTTCCAGATTCCTATCTGGACACACAGGACACATCTAGAAATAGAGCTGGGGAGGAAATAGCTTTCCCGTTCTGCACATTTCTTTGAAGATTTAAAACTCTCTTCTGTTTTGCAACAGGATGGAGCAGAGGCCTTTTGAAGTCTGGAATGGAAAAAACTGAGAGGGCTTCCAAAATAAAAAATAGCCCTGGGATTAGCTCACCTGGGGTGCAGAAAACCCACATCCCCCCCTTTTGCCTGGAGCACACACGGAACTTGAACCCTGCTCTGTTTGAGCCTGAGATGATGATTCAAACTCCCAAACTGTAGAACCCACCAGCCACCCTCTTGCATTGAGACACCTTGGGCTGTAGCAGTAAAGGTGGCTCCTCGGTCGTGCCATTTGCCAGCTGATGATCTCTGCAGCCACCACGGATTAACTGCCACTGAAACCTTTCTGAGAGGTTATCCAGTGCTGGGCGAGAGCATCCTCCTGGATCACTCCGTTTTCAAAGCCTGGCTGTGCTTTGCCTCTGACAGCTTCTGTCCGCTGACGTGTGCCGTGCCAGGAACCTCCTGTACCCTAGTTCCTCTTACAGTGAAGAGGCCATGAGGATGCTCAGAGAGCTGGAGCCCCTCTGCTCTGGAGACAGGCTGAGGGGGTTGGGGCTGTTCAGCCTGGAGAGAAGAAGGCTCCAGGGGGACCTTCTAGGGAGCTTCCAACCCCTGGAAGGGGCCTCTAAGGCACCTGGGGATGGCTGTTCCCAAGGGCAGGGAACGACAGGACAAGGGGTCCTGGTCTGAAGCTAGAAAAGGGCAGAGTGAGGCTGGACAGGAGGAACAAGCTCTGGAATCTGAAGGTGGGAGATCCTTGGAACAGGCTGCCCCGAGAGGTGGTGGACGCCCCATCCCTGGAGCCACTCAAGGTCAGGCTGGCTGTGGCTCTGGGCAACTTGGTCTGGTGAGTGCTGGCCCTGCTTGGTGTCAGGGTTTTGGACTGGATGCCCTTTGGAGATCCCTTCCAACCCAAGACATTCTATGCTTGAGTCTGTGTAAAAGTTGCTGTAGCTAAAACAGATTGGTGGATCCTGTTATAGACTCACAGGTATCCTTTGGCTGTGCAGTCGTGTACGTGGCCTCTCCCATCTACTGTCTGGATGATCATCTGAATTACAGGTGAACTCTCTTTCTCAGAGGTGTTTATCCTGCAAACACTGCTGAGACTGCGAGGCAGGGCACAACAGGGTGACTTTAGGTCACCCAGGATGACCTAGGCTGGTCATTCGGTGGAATGAGGCACCTTGGAGGCCCAGAGCAGTGTCATAGAATCATTAGGGATTGGAAGGGACCTCGAAAGATCTAGACCAACCTCCCTGCCACAGCAGGATCATCTAGACCAGGTCTCACAGGAACCTCCAGGCAGGTCTTAAACGTCTCCAGTGAAGGAGACTCATAAGCAGAAGCCAGCGCGTCCTCCTCTCGTGTGGGTGTTTGTGGTTTGGGGTTAGGACAGCGTGTGGCTGCTTCAGTCACAAGCACGTTCAGTCCGGAGGGAACAGAATGTAAAAGCCCATTTCTAAACCCTCCAGAACTGGTGACTCTGAGCTGCCATTGATTAAAGGGCATTGATTAAAGGCCTGCAGATGAAGTTCCATAAAACAGAGCTGGTGGATGATCTGCCTGCTGCCTGGATTTAAGGGACTTCCCTCCCTGCTCAGCACTTGCTATGGGTCTGCAGAAGGCAATGTTCTCTTTGCAGTGAGGACATCAAGGACCAGAGGTCCAGCTGGAGCTATTTCCCTTCGTACAACATCGCTAATTGTATAGTTTGCTCCGAAAACAAGACATGTTTGAACTCGATCCACGAGGCAGCTAACGAGCTATAGGCCCTCGATATGAAAACCAGACACCCCGGCGGAGGGCTCCCGGCGTTTCAAGCCTGCAGAACCTATTTGCTCCTCAGAAACCTGCATTTCCACCGCTTGCACCCCTCTGCCCTTGGCCCATCCCTTCTGTGAAGGAAGGGCTGAGTGTGACCCTGTGTGTTGGGAGTTACGGTGGGGTTCAGCTGTTTGTGGTTCCCTACGCTAAGGTAGTCATTGCTCCCGTAGCCTGCTCTAGGGGCAGCTGATGAATGAGTCCTGGACCTTGTCCCCACTCTAGGGGCCGTTAATGAATGAGTCCTGGACCTTGTCCCCACTCTAGGGGCTGTTAATGAATGAGTCCTGGACCTTGTCCCCACTCTAGGGGCCGTTAATGAATGAGTCCTGGACCTTGTCCACAGCTGGGTTTTGTTTTAATCACAGAACATCAGGGATTGGAAGGGACCTCGAAAGATCATCCAGTCCAATCCCCCTGCCACAGCAGGATCATCTAGATCCAAGTTGCACAGGGACATATCCAGATGGGTTTGAAATATCTCCAGAGAAGGAGACTCCACAACCCCCCTGAGCAGCCCGTTCCAGTTGTTGGTTGTGGATCCGGTTTTCATCTGCCCATTTCTCGGCGGGTTCCGAGACTGGTTGGTATCCCCAGCTCTGGCTCCGTTCAGCAGTCCAGATGTTCCTTACCCCAGGCCTGCTCCAGATACATCCGCGGTCACATCCCTCCAGCTCTGCTGGGGCTCAGGATTCCCAGAGTGTTGTTCAGGCTGGTGCGTGTTTTCTTCCCGGGAGCAGCAGCAGCAGCAGCCTCAGTGACTGGCAGAGTCACACAGAGCCTGCTGCAGCCCGCTCGCGTTGCGGCGCTTGTGACCCGCCGTCGTCACGCAGGCTGCTCCCTCAGCCCCCCGCTGGGACCCTGCCCTACAGCTCATCTCCCAGCTGCTGCAAGGGGACGGGGTGCCGGCGTGCCCCCCGCAGCTCCGGAGCCCCTGGCCGGGCGGCGCAGAAAGTCAGCACGATCCCTCCCTCCTCTGCACCCCCTTCCCACCGCCAGAAACGAGCCCATTTGCGGCGGCATCAGCGGAGCTTTCAGAGGGGCCTTTCCCTGGCAGAGTGGCTCGAAATACCGGGTGGCTTTCTGAGGGCAAAAGCGAGCCACGAGGGCTTGCATTTCCTTTCTGTTGTGTTTATAATCAGGGCCGACAGGAACGTCATCTTGCGACGCTTCGCCCACTTATCTCGCCGCACGATTACTCATTCCAGAGCTGGGGATGGACGGGGGGAGCAAGAGGCTTCTGTGACTGCTCTTGTGAAACCTCAAACTATTTTTGAAAGGATTCTAGTCCAGGACTCGACAGTTGGGGTTTAACTCAGCCCAGCACCACCTCATTGCCACCAGGAGCTTTGCTACCGCTCACAGGTTATGGGGGTGTCGTTAGAGCAGCTTCGGAGCTGGGTCACGCTCCTGGGAAACGAGTGGTGCAGAGCTTTGCCAGGCTTGAGGTGTTCTGCTGCCCTCTCCAGCCAGACCATCTCTGCTGGGAAGAGACTGGGCTGCTCTCTGGTTTTTTACTTCTCAGTGGTGAATTGTTTTGCACCAGCCTGGGCTAGAGATGCAAATCCAAGGTCATCCTGTGCCTGATGGGTTTAGTCACAGGGGCAAGACTCTACCTTAATGTACATCACGCCGAATCAAGAGCTCAGTCTTCTTGATTTGTTAGTTCTGGGTCATCTAGGACCTACAACCAGGGTCCTCATTAGCACCAGGGGAAGAGAAGAACCTAAGCAGCCACTGAACCACAAAGATAGATGAAGATGTCCAAAGAAATGTAAGAAAACCCCGCGATTATAGATGAATTGCTGGGAAGTTCTGTCACTGGTGAGTTGCTCTGGAGTCAGTGGATGTGAACAAACTTGTGCTGGTGATTATCTACCACCCCGTTACTGAGGAATTTGCAGGGGGCTGAGCACCAGGCTACTCAAAACTCATTTATTAGTGTTTTGAGACTTCCCAGGAGAAAGGAAATCTCCTGTCACGGGAGGCACCGTGGAGCTAGGTGGTGGGAGTTGGTCCAGTAGTGGAGACGACAAGTGAGGTGCAATGAAACCACAGAGTTAATGGTCTGCAGGCTCCTCAGTGCAGCCGGTTCCCGTGAGTCTCTTTCCATGGAGAAATCCTTCTTGTGGCTGCACTTACAGCCACCAGCGGCCTTCAAGCCTTGGCCTGTTGGCTCCTAGCACCCGGTGAAGTCGATCAGTTCGCTGAGCCAAGTGTCCCTGAGAGCTGAGGAGAAGAATGAGGCTGCAGGGTTTGACAGCTCAGCAGTGGGACCGTTCCCAGAGCTCTGGGGGGATCTGTGTTGCCTCTGCAAATGGAATAACCTCTGCTTTACTCTGCTCTGAGGGTCATTCCTGTGGGGTTGGTTGCTCATTGCACTCCAGCCTTCACCTCCACAGCCCTTGTGAACGTACAAGTGACTAACCAGAGCTTCTTGCTGCTGCCCACTCTGAGGCTGTGCAGTTTCCATCCACCTGGTGATTCTCAGCAGCAGCATCTCTGCGGTGATGGTTCATGGCTCGGGTATAAATCTGTCCTTAAATTACACCCAGCACTGCATTGTCTGCTCTCTGTGCAAGGGACGAGGTTTGGTGTCACCAGTGACACAGAGCAGCCCCTGTCTGTGATGCTGCTGCATCAGGCAGACGTGGTCGGAGCATCGTTACTGGGCAAGAAGGAGGGCAGGGGAAGGTAATGAAGGGAGTCTGGAACAAATCCTCCCCGCAGGAGCTGACGCTGTGATGGTGACTTACGCCAGCTGAAAAGTTGGTCTGCTGGAGCACATCACAGACTTGGGGGTTACTGAGTTGAAAACTACTGAAGGTCTCTTTTCACCTCTGGCTGATAAGGAGACGGGTGCTCTGACTGTAGTTGCCCTGACTCAAGAGCTTGTTTGGAATCAAGAGGTGAGATCCCATAAATCTGGGGTTCTGTGGGGTGGGACCAACACCTGGCACTTCTCTGGCTCTGGTTGCGTTCGGGGCATCGGCAGATGCTTGAACTGGGAGGGGCAAACAGAACCAGTGGCACAGAGGTCAGAACTAGGTGCCCCCAAGCTAAGGGGGGCTCTCCTGGTGTTTCAGCACTGTGTTAGGATAAAGGTGCTCAGCCCTGGTTCTGCCAGATCCTGGTGAAGTGAATCCTGTTTCTGGTGGGGATAAGTCAGATCAGCGAGCAAAGAAGTTCAGACAGACCTTCAGGACCTGAAATCCTGTTTCTCCTTCTTCCAGGGTAGGGTTGGACAAACTAAGAGCCTGGGCTGAGGTCTGTCTTCCATTCCTGGTAGATCCCAAAGCAGCTCCAGCTCAGAAAAGCCGAGCTTGCTCGCACGCACGCACGCACAGCCAGGGCTGGTCAGGGCTGTCAGCAGCTCTCCTTCATCATCGAGAGGACTTCTGGCCTGAATCTTTACCCTTTCATCCAGAGCCACCCAGAATGGGTTGGTCACTCTTTGCTCATGGCCTTTGAGAAGATTTAGCCTTGGAACACTGTTCCAGCCCGTTTTCATCCCAAACTGCAGAGGCCAGACGGGCCCCTGCGTTGCACTTCCAGGGAGGTTGGGTCTGGCATCATCTTGTTTCAGGATCTCAGCAGCAGCAGCACAAGGAACATCTGAGCTGCAGCAACAGCTGCAGAGAGCAGGTCTGGGAGCTGCTTCCCTCACACTCTGCAGGGGGGCTGCAGGTTTGCAAGGATCAGCTTTTGCTCTGCTGTGACAGGGGGAAAGTGCAGAGAGGGAAGGGCTGCTCCTCTCACCCTTTCCAGAGGTGCAGCGGGTTTGCAAGGGGGAGGGAGCAGCCCTACCCTCCCTCCACCCCAATATTTCTCCTTGTTTTGCTCTGCTGTGAGAAGGGGAGACACTGGGGTGTAGAGAGGGAAGGGCTGTCATCAAGAGATGACCTCTAACTGATCAAGCCCAGCTGTCCCATTCCCTCATGATTTCAACACTCACTTTCTCCTCCGGGACCAAACCGCAGCAGCTCATAAATTGATCGTTTCTTCAGGAAGTCGCTCAGGCTCTGCAAAAACGGGACAACTGGTGTTGGGTTTGACAAAAGGAGAGGAGAAAGTCCACCAGAGCTGTTTGCAGACAAAGAAGCCAAATGAAGGAAAGGTTTGGAGCTCGTGGAGTAGTCAGGTGGGGGTCAGGCAGCCAGCAGCAGAATGAGAGGGCAGAGCCTGAAGGTGCACCAGGGGAGGGTTAGGTTGGACGTCAGGAAGCCCTTCCTCAGGGAAAGGCTGATCAGAGCCTGGACTGGACTGCCCAGGGCAGTGGGGGAGTCCCCAGCCCTGGAGGTGTTGAGGGCCAGACTGGCTGCGGCCCTTGATGCCCTGGTGTGGCCGCTGGTGTGATGTTAGGTCCTGGTCTGAGCAGGCTGAGCTCAGAGGGCTTCTGCAGCCTCAATCCTTCCAGGATTCCTTGAGAAACAGACTTGTCCGTGATGTTCTCACATGTGCTGAAAGCCAGAGGCTTTGACCTGGCAGGGACACGGTGAACGGGCCATTCCCAGCCAGACTGCGGCAGGAACCTCTCGTTTTGAAAAGGAAATCTGTTGCAGGAGGAATCCTGAGAGAGGAAAGGATGCTGCCTAGCAAGCAGGACGTTCCTGCATCACTGCAGCGATGCAGAGAGCTGAAACCCCTCCAGCCAAAGGCATTCGTTGCGGCCAGACACGTCATGGGAAACACTGCACGTTCCTGACCAGGGAGCAGTGGCTTCATGGCCGTTGGGTTGGGAGGACGTGCCATGGCGGGATGTCTCCAGAACCCTGATGGGGTGGTGATGACCAGATTCAGCACCAAAGTCCTTTTGTTTGGTGTGCTGCTACCTCCTTTTCTTTCCCAGTTAAGTGACATCTGAATAACCAGCTGGTCCTGGGAAGTTTTCTCCCAGTCACAGTGAAAATAACTGACTGGGGGAGTCAGGAAGTGCCATCACAAGAAGGTTTGAGGGGGAAAAATGATGATGAAGGGAGTGGAGTGGGATTGGAGTGGTTGATATTTCAAGGTCCCTTCCAATCCCTGATGTTCTGTGATTCTGTGATCTCCCTGGTGAGGAAAGGCTGAGGGACCTGGGTCATAGAATCATTAGGGATTGGAAGGGCCCTCGAAAGATCACCCAGTCCAGTCCCCCTGCCACAGCAAGATCCCCTAGATCCAGTCACACAGGAACACATCCAGGTGGGTTTTAAATGTCTCCAGAGGAGACTCCACAATCCCCCTGGGTCTCTTGAGCTTGGAGAAAAGGAGACTGAAGGGTGACCCCATTGATCAATATGGAAAGGGCAGATGTCAGGAGGATGGAGCCAGGCTCTGCTCAGGGGCCCCCAAGGATAGTACAAGGGGCAGTGGGTGTGAGCCTAAACAGAAGAGGTTCCACATCAATCTGAGAAGGAAATTCTTCCCAATGATGGTGCCAGAACCCTGGAAGGGCCTGCCCAGGGGGGTTGTGGAGTCTCCTTCTCTGGAGATGTTTCAAACCTGCCTGGCCATGTTCTTGTGTGACTGGATCTGGAGGATCCTGCTGCATCAGGGGGATTGGACTGGATGACCTTTCAAGGTCCCTTCCAATCCCTAATGATTCTATGATTCTGTGATTCTGTCTTTGCCTTCTTTCCAAGGGTTTCCAGGTGATACCCAACAGGTGTCTTGCTTGGGTGGAACCTCTGCACTTCAATAAGTTCATTGGTTTGCTCTCTCCTGCCTTTTAAAGGATGACCAGGTAGACCTGCTGGCCGGGTGAGCGAGTTCTCTCAGAACCTCACCAGCCTGGAGGGATGAGTTAATTCTCCTTGTCTCTCCAATGCATCACATGACAAGACACATCTGTTGAGTGACTAATAGAAAGGGAATATCCCATGCGTGTGAGCGGCACCAGCCTGCCTCACACTCAACCTTTCTGCATCTTTATTTTCTTCTGGAGAGCTGGTTATGCAAGAAATAACTGGGGACAAATCTGTCCCTGGGAAGAGCTCTTGGAGTCAGCTTTGAACACAGCCATTTGGCTTAGAAAAACAGCCAACGTCAAAACAAGAACGAGTGCCTGTTGCTGCTGACAGTCCTGGAGACAAGAGTTCTCTGAGCGCCCAGAGCCAGCTCCTCAAGTCCTCCCCCTCCTTCATGTCTTAGCTCTTACTTATGGGAAACCCTCAGTGGAGGGGGTGCAGGAAGGGTTCACGAGATTAAATGCCTCAAGGATTGACTTCCAGTGAACAGGCATGGCCGAGCCTCAAAAACAAGTGGGGTCCATGCCGATGGCCACCTTCACTCTTTGCTCCAGTGTTGAGCCCAGGGGTTCCTCTGGGGAAAGGGAAGGGTAGAGTAGAGTAGTTGGTGTCTTCGTGTTGGCCAAAGTGCCACTAAACCATTTGCCAATGGGATGAGGTCTAACAGGGCCAAGTGCAGGGTCCAACACTTTGGCCACAGAGACCCCCTGCAGCTCCCGACTAGGGGAGGAGTGGCTGGAGAGCAGCCTGGCGCAGAGGGACCTGGCAGCACTGACTGATGACTGGATGAGAAGGAGCCAGCAGGGTGCCCAGGTGACCCAGAAGGCCAATGGCATCCTGGCTTAGATCAGCAATAGTGTGGCCAGCAAGACTGGGGATATCATTCTCCCCCAGAACTTGGCAGTGGGGAGGCCTCCCCTCGAGTCCTGGGGCAGTGCTGAGCCCCTCACTGCAAGAAAGAGATGGAGGAGTTGGAGTGGGTCCAGAGGAGCAACGACGCTGGGGAAGGGACTAGAGGGAAAGGCTGATGGGGAGAGGCTGAGGGAGCTGGGGGTGTTGAACCTAAACGAGAGGAGACTCGGGGGGACCTTGTCCCTCTCTCCAACTCCCTGAAGGGAGGTTGTAGTCACGTTGGGGTCAGGCTCTTCTCCCAGGATGAGAGGGCAGAGCCTGAAGCTGCCAGGGGAGGGTTAGGTTGGATGTTAAGAAGCCCTTCCTCATGGAAAGGGGGATGACACCCTGGACTGGACTGCCCAGGGCAACAATGGAGTCCCCATTGCTGGAGGTGTTGAAGGCCAGCCTGGCTGTGTCCCTCAGTGCCCTGGTGTGGCCACTGGGTTGCTGTGAGGTCCTGGTCTGGGCTGGCTGAGCTCAGAGGGCTTTTCCAGCCTCAATCCTTCTGGGATTCTGTGCTCTTTGCCTCTTTGCTGGTTCTGGAGGACCTCCCTGTAGGTCACTGAGCAGCCAGCTGAAGTGAAGAGCGTTTGGTCTGTGCCATCTGGAGCTGTGAGTCTAATGATGTAGGACTTTAATAACACAAGCTAGCCAGTAGCCCTCCGAGTCCTTGGAGCTTTGCGAGACTTTGAAACAGTTGTACAGTAAAGAGCCAAAGGAGAACATGTTGAGAAGGAGCATTTCAGCAGCTAGAGGCTGGGGAATAAATCAGAGGAATCATGCACTGAAAGCACAGTGTCTGCTGGGCTTGGCCGGGCTTTGGGACCAGCTTTCCTTCTTCTCTTCCACCCACAGCTGGTTCATCTGCAAACTGCCGTCCGCGGCGTGAGGCTGCATCGCGCCGTTCAAGCCGAGGGAGCGGCGTCGCCAGCGGAGCTCTGCTCCTTCCACGGGCTGCAGTCTTGGCCTGATGTGTGTTTTCATGACCTTTCTCGTTACTCTTGATTATTGGATGATGACAGTGTATTCCTTCCTTCATGGAAGTGACCCGCCACGTCTTTTGTTCTCCTTTCTGACAAATGAAAAGTTCACAGCAGCAGTCATCGCCGGCCTAACGGTTCTCTTGGGATAAGGGAGGGGAGCACTCCAGGGAGAGAGAACAGTTACGAAATCAGAGATTCGTTTTGGTTGGAAAAGACCCTGAAGGTCATCAAGTCCAACCATTAACCCAGCGCTGCCAAGTGCTCACAGAATCACTGAGTCACGGAATGTTAGGGATTGGAAGGGACCTTGAAAGTTCATGGAATCATTAGGGATTGGAAGAGACCTTGGAAGATCATAGGATCATTAGGGATTGGAAGGGACCTCAAAAGGTCATAGAATCATCAGGGATTGGAAGGGACCTCAAAAGATCATAGAATCATCAGGGATTGGAAGGGACCTCAAAAGGTCATAGAATCATCAGGGATTGGAAGGGACCTCAAAAGGTCATAGAATCATCAGGGATTGGAAGGGACCTTGAAAGATCATCCAGTCCAATCCCCTGCCAGAGCAGGATCACGTAGACCAAGTCACCAATAAACCGTGTCCTTCAGCACCACACTTTGAGCTGATGGCTGGGTAATCTGCTTGGGGATCACCATCCCTTGCACGAGCAACTGGATCCGTAGTGTCTCTCCACCATCCCACCCTCTGTAACAGCAGCAGCCCTGGGTGTTCTGGGAGCTCTGTGAGCACTGTGCTGGTAGTGCTGGTGATGGCAGTGAAAGCACCTAGGTCCTAGGACAGTTGTAGAGCGGTAGAAGTTCTTCCTTTCCCGAAGATGAGGCACCGAGTTATTTTCTCAAGCAATTTTGGAAGGTCTACCCCTTCACTTGCGATAGGTGACTTCTATCTGGGGGTTGTCTGAACACCCACCAGCACTCCCCACCAGCAGAGTTTTGCCTGCGATGGCATTTCAGAGGAGCTGGGTCTAAAGCCCTGCCTGCTTTTCCACACTGGTTAGAGAGGGGACCCTGATCGTGTCCCATCAAAGCTTTTGATTTTAAACAAACCCTTTGCAAGGCTGCACTCAGCTCTGGTGTTTGTCAGGGACTGACTGTAGATGAGGCAACGTGGACGCTCCCGTGCTCACCTTTGGCTGAAGATGTGGCTCAGGTTTTCCCAGTCAGGGCTGTGGGTTCCTGCAGGCAGCCTCCGCCGCGTCAGTGGAAAGACGAGGGCAGTATTGTGGATGGCAGCGGGCCAGGTCCGCGCAGCCGAAGCCGTGGGACGACTGCCTTTTGTTTAAATGTCAGAGGATCAGAGATGTCAGAGACGAGAAGCAGCCTTCCAGGTCGTCAGGTCTGCATCACAGCACGGAAGCGACAGAAAGCCGGGGCCAGCGTCATCCCGTCGGAGTCACCGGGAACGAGCCGCTCTGACGGCCACCCCAACAGAACCCAACTGATCGCAGAATCCTAGAACATCAGGCACTGGAAGGGACCTCGAAAGATCATCTAGTCCAAACCCCTGCAGAGCAGGAGCAGCTAGATCGAGTTGCACAGGGACATCCCCAAGAAGGAAGGATGGAGGGCTCATGGCATGAAATGTGCGCCGCAGGACGGCCTGAGCAGCACATATGGCCATACTTTATACTTCACGGTCAGAGTCGTATGAACTATGTTCGGAATGGACAGGAAGGAACTCTGGAGGCCAAGCTAATCACAGCTCTTCAAAGTGTGGGCAACGAACCGTGGCCTGGATGTACAACATTTCCCAAGAGCTCCTGTCGTCCAGCCAAGCTGCACTCCGGTGCCCTCGCACCGGCTAGCCCTGACACTGAAAACAGCTTCACCATCGATGCTCCTGCTCCTGAAGGGCAGGAAAGGGCACTGTTGGAGCAACCCAGTGAGGCTCTGCCAGCAGCAGCACAACAGCCACCCTTAGCCAGTCTGTCTTTTGGAGAGCAGGGTAGACCTGGGGGTCCTGGTGGCCAGCAGGGTGACCATGAGCCAGCAGAGTGCTCTTGTGGCCAAGAGGGCCAACAGCATCCTGGGGTGGATCAGAATGGGGGTGGTTAGCAGGTGGAGAGAGGTTCTTCTCCCCCTCTACTCTGTCCTGGTGAGACCACATCTGGAGTATTGTGTCCAGTTCTGAGCCCCTCAGTTCAAGAAGGACATGGAGCTGCTGCAGGGAGTCCAGCGTAGGGCAATGAGGATGATGAAGGAAGTGGGGCATCTCCCTGATGAGGAGAGGCTGAGGGAGCTGGGGCTCTTGAGCTTGGAGAAGAGGAGACTGAGGGGTGACCTCATTCATGTCTATAAATATGTGAAGGGTGGGTGTCAGGAGGATGGAGCCAGGCTCTGCTCAGTGTCATCTAGTGATGAAACAAGGGGCAGTGGGTGTGAGCTGGAACAGAGGATGTTCCACAGAAATGGGAGAAGGAAGTCCTTCCTAGTGAGGGTGACAGAGCACTGGAAGGGGCTGCCCAGAGGGGTTGTGGAGTCTCCTTCTCTGGAGATGTTTAAAACCCACCTGTTCCTGTGTGACTGGATCCAGGGGATCCTGCTGTGGCAGGAGGATGGCATTCGATGATCTTTCGAGGTCCCTTCCAATCCCTGATGCTCTGTGATTCCATCAACATAAAACGCTGATAGCTGTCACCTCTCTTTCTTTAGTTTTGCTAATTACAAACCCAAACCCCATCTGTACCCTCATCTTCCTCAGCTCTGCTCAGACACAGGGTGGTCAAAGTGTTCCCTGGCTGCAAGGCTCGGGTTGCTCTAAGACCGACTGCATCACTTGGAGGTTGCACAGGTCTCCTGTCCCTGGTCCAGAGGCAGAAAAAGGGAAGAGCTGAAGAGCTCAGTTGCCTCTGGGAACTCTCTGGTAGAGCAGGACAGAAAACTTCACTCCTTCTGGCACCGTAGTTTATCCCACAGACCAACCTTCCTCTCTTCCACCCTGTACTTGCTCTCTGTATTTTTTCCACTGTTTTCTTTTTCCCGGGGGTTAAATCTATTGGATTTGGTTTTTGTAGTTCCTTCTCTTCTGATTTCATGTTTTTCAGACGTGGCTTTGGCAGAAGCTGTGATTTTCTGGTCAGTAATCCACTTACTTTGTGGTTTCGAGAATATCTCAAATAACAACTTGGACGCGTCGTTGACCGTCATCGTTGGCCGCTCATGCGGCAGGAGGAACGTGAGAGGAAACACGTCCTTTCATGGTTAACCCCCCTTTCCCAAACGAAAAAGGGATCCTTTTCCTACTGCGGGGTTGGAGAGAGCTTCCAAATGTCGTAGAAAACTACTCACGGGTAGTTTTTCTACTTGGCAAGTAGAAGCAACTACCGACACGGGGAGTCGTTGTGGTTCGTGACTCTATCTCTGGATCTCTCTGCGCAGAGGTGAAGACCGCCGTCTTCACAGTTAAACACAAACACACACTCCTTACCCCAGAGGTGTATTTGTCCCTGTAAATCTACTGTTTTCATGGGCAGTAGCTGCCACACAGCTCAAATCTTGGTGAGGTAGATGCTTCTGTTGAATTAGGAAGGGGTGGGAGCAACCCTTTTGGCACAGATGAAGCCAATGGGCCTTTTGCTGAAGGAAGAGGAGAGGAAGATGAAAAAAGAGCTTCTGTTAGAGAGCAGCGTAGGACAAACGGACCTGGGGGGCCAGCAGGACAGCCAGGAGCCAGCAATGGGCCTTGGTGGTCAAGAAGGCCAATGGCACCCTGGGGTGGATCAGAAGGGAGGTGGTTAGCGGATCAAGTGAGATTCTCCTCCCTCTCTGCTCTGCCCTGGTGACACCAAATCTGGAGTACTGAGGTCCCTTCCAATCCCTAATGGTTCTATGATTGTGTCCAGTTCTGGGCCCCTCAGTTCCAGAAGGACATGGAGCTGCAGGAGAGAGTCCAGCGCAGAGCCACGGAGATGATGACGCGGAAATAAAACACAGGGGCTGTCAGAAGCTTGTTCATCAAATACTCTGCAGACACCTGAAGAAGAAGAAAGCCCTAAGGGAACTTCAGGAAAGACAACCAGGATCCCAGCTCCTCGCTGGGTGCTCTGTACCTGACTGACTTGAACTTTCTCCTACATCCAATGTTCTACCAACCAGACCTCAAAGAATCACAGAATCATTCAGGTTGGGAAAGAATCCTGGGATTATCCAGTCCAACCATTAAGATCCCTCTGCTGAGCAGATAGGACTGGAGACACCGTTCAAAAGCCGAGCACCAGCAGTCAAACCACTTGATGTCCATCAGAGCTCCCAGAGCCCAGGCTGTGCCAGTGTCCTAAGAGCTCCAGCCCCCACCACTGCACCAGGACAGCAAAACACAGCAAAGCAGCCAACACAACCCTTCCTCATTCACTGTGCCTGCCCCTCAGCTCCAGAAACATCTGAGGACCTCTCCCTTCCAGATCTTTAATGAAGCTGCTTGAATCGCACAAACCTGGGCTCTGCAGTGAGATACCTGCACTGGGGACACGTGAAGCTGCTCTGGGTGGGTGCACTTGATGGTCTCAGAGGTCTGTTCCAGCCTGATCTGTGATCCTGGAACATTTATCTCCTTGTGGTCCTTTTGATGAACCCTATCAGGCACCTAAAATGTGCCTACACCATCATCATGTGCACCTACATCCAGCACTGCTTGNCCTTCCAGTGCTCCATCACCCTCACAGTGAAGAAGTCCATTCTGATATCTATATGGCACCTCCTGTGGTCCAGCTGACACCCACTGCCCCTCGTCCCACCCCTAGATGACCCTGGGAAGAGCCTGTCAAGTGAGCTGCTGGCTGCCCGAAAGGCTTCTGCACACAAGTCCAAACAAACATCGCGACTGACGTCATTTCTTGTAGAGGGATGTTGGGGAACAGGGGCGAGAAGTAACTGGAAGTGACTCAAGAGGCAGAGCCTAGAACTTCTGACATGGGGCTGGACCACCAAACCGCCGCAGTGACCTTTTCTTTCCGGGTCAATAACAGCTGAGGACGAAGGCAGTGGAATTTCACAGCGGGTCGTAAGCAAAGTCCATGCTCAGGTTCACTGCGCCGCGGAGCAGTAGCTGCTGCTTCCAGCTCCCAGGTTGGTTTCATGGAATATCTGCGTTGTGCCAGACTCCAGTTAAAGCCAAATGAGTTGGGGTTGGGGTTTTTATTTGCTTTCCCTTCCTTCTTTTTTCTTCCCCCGTTGACGTGCTCCTGCCTTCCACAGGAACGACGCTCCCCTTTGCTCCGAGAGCGGTAATTACAGGGGTAAGTGATGAGAAAGCCCTGAGCTATGGGGTTGGTTTCTGTTTTCCTGCTGTAAACTGATTAGGATGAGGATAAATCAGGATAAGGAGAACAGGCTTCCTTGGAAAGATGTTAAAGCTTCATTTAAACCAAAGTAAATGAACTGAGGTTGTGGAGCTACTCGGGAGGATAAAAAGGTCCCTACGCAGAGGGATGAAGATGTCGCCAGGGCGTTTCTTAGCATCAAAACACTGGTCCTTGTGTGAGATGGGTCAGCAAGTCATGGAATCACACAGACTCACAGAGCATTAGGGGTTGGAAGGGATCTCGAAAGATCATCCAGTCCAACCCCCTGCCACAGCAGGACCACCTAGACCAAGTCACACTGGAACATGAACAGGTGGGTTTTCAATGCCTCCAGAGAAGGAGACTCCACAGCCCTGCCTTGGGGAGCCTGTTCATGACATGAATGAGGTCACCCCTCAGTCTCCTCCAAGCTCAAGAGACCCAGCTCCCTCAGCCTCTCCTCATCAGGGAGATGCTCCCCTCCCTCCATCATCTCTGTGGCTCTGCTCTGGACTCTCTCCAGCAGCTCTGTGTCCTTCTGGAGCTGAGGGCTCCAGAACTGGACACAATATTCCAGATGTGGTCTCACCAGGGCAGAGTAGAGGGGGTGGAGAATGTTCCAGGTTGGGTCTCTTGTCCCCTAGTGGCATCTACTGGAGTCAAGTGTTGGGTTTTCTAGGATCAGAGAATCCTTAAGGTTGGGAGAGACCTCCACCTTCAAGTCTGACTGTCACCCCAACCCCACTGTGGCCACTAAACCCTGTTTTTGGACACCAGGAGGCTCTGCCAGGCTAGGAGAGAGTCATGGGCTACAGGGTGGAATGTTTTGGGACCACAGAGCTACAGAGAAGGTGGTCAAAGGGCTTTTGCTGGAGGTGGCCCGGTGAGGTTCCTGCGCCGCCTGTGGTCTGCAGGGCGTTTGCGTTCCCTCCTCATCACGGCAGCGACTTCCTTCGCTGCCTGGCTGGTAACAATGGGAACATCATCAAATCCTGCCCTTTCAAAGAGTGGGAGCCCTTTGAGTCACAGCTGAATCAGAGCCCTTCTCTTCCTCTCCAGAGCTCTCCTCTTCCCGTCCTGCCCCCAGCGCCAGGTCCCCGGTGCCAGCACGAAGCCTTTTCTGTGGAACAAGGGTCGACAGGGACGAGGACAAACCCAACCAAACCAACCAGACGGCTCATGAAGCCTTTCCACGAGCACCCTCCCCTTTCCCCTGGGAGCCCAACTCAAGGCATGAGCCTCTGGTTCCAACAAGTTGCTGGCATGGCTCTGAGCCAGGTTTCCCCCCAACTAGCCCCCCCAGTGCCGGCTCCCAGGGCCCCAGGAAGAGCAAGGCGGGGGTGTGGGCTGAGTCAACGGCTCGGATGCCCTTTGTCAGCAGCCAGCTGGGCAGCCAACTCCGAGTGGGCTCTCTCTCTCCTTATCGATCTGGTTGGGAGACCAGTGGTTAATGCCAGCTGGGCAGTGGCTCTGAGCCATCCTTGCCTCTGGCCCATGCCTTCAGAAACACACTGATGAAGTGGCTGATAAAATGAATCAGCCCAGAGGTTTTACGGAGGTGGAGGACACCAGTGAAGGAAACGTGCACGTTTCTCCTTGTTGAGGGGCTTTGTTCCCCGTTGTGTCTCCTCTGCAGCTGCTCCAGTGCAGAGGGTCTGCAGAAGAGGAGACCACTGGGTTTTCCTGCTCTGGGCCGAGGAGCAGCTGGAGTCCGTGTTTATGAGAAGCTGGACGTGGCCGATGTGCAGAGCAGCAGGCGGGAAGCGCGCGAGGAAAGCTGAGAGCCCGCCGCCTGCCATCACCCGACGACCACGGGAAACGGGACCTCGCTCCTGGGACGCAAGGCAGGTCCAGAGCCCGGCTGCCTCGCGCCTGGGCAGCCAGATGCCGGTAACGTGTTGGCCTCAGGCACAAAGAGAAAGGGACCAGAGGCTGTTTTTCTCCTGGTGACCTTGGGAGGCTTCAAACGCTGGTGATGCTGAAGGCAGCCTGCGTTGCTGCTCAAGCAGAGAGGTCCCTCTAGCAAGTTCCTGACGGATCACCGCGGTGTTTGCTTAAGGAAGCTGGGTAATCACCAAGGTTGTTTTTTAGTGGGTGCCATCCTTCTCAGCATCCTCGTCCAGAGCCGACGTCAATGTGTGTCACTAACAATGACTTGTAAGAGGATACAGCAGTTGCTAAGGAAACCTCTGTTGCACAGGAGCTAAACAAATAACAGCAAATTAAGCGGGGAGCAGAGGCCACGAGGGGCCTGATCCTGCAGATCCTTCCCCACGCAGGCAGCGCCGGGCTGCAGAGCTGCTCTCTGCTCAACCCCTCACTCGAGAGAAAGGTTCTAGGTGCAGGTCTCTTGTCAGACACTTCTCAAACTTCTACTCGTTCAGCAGAGCAGAGCAAAGGCAGCCTGCAGTGGAAACAGCACCGAGCTGTCCCTGGCCTCTGGATGGAGTCAATTGTCACTCAAAGGCATCTGGGTGATCTTTGCTGTCACCAGGAGATGCTGACAGGAGGCATCCACGTGGCCATCAATCCTCCCTTAGCCTTCAGGATGTCTGTGGCAGGTTGAACACCTTTAAGCACTGATGCTGTGTGGCCTCAGGACATGCCCAGGTGTCTCCCAAGGAGCCTGAGGGAATTTCAGGGAAGGTTGTTCCTGGCAGCAGGGGTTGCTGCTTTGACCTAGAGGCTGGATGGGTGAGTCAGTGGTATCTGGATTCCCAAAGGGTGGCAGCCCAGCTTTACCAGAGCTCCACAGAGATGCTGCGAGAGAGGAAGGAGGATATTAGTTCAGCAGAGACTTCCTTCCCTGCAAAACCCTGTCTTTATAGCGGACAGGTTTTCGTGGTGATGAGTCAAGATCAACCACAACAGTCGATCCTACAGCAAGAAGAGTCAATCCTGCAGCAAGAAGAGTCAATCCTGCAGCCAGAAGAGTCAATCCTACAGCGAGAAGAGTCAATCCTGCAGCGAGAAGAGTCAATCCTGCAGCGAGAAGAGTCAATCCTACAGCGAGAAGAGTCGATCCTACAATGAGAAGAGTTGATCCTACAGTGAGAAGAGTTGATCCTACAGCGAGAAGAGTTGATCCTACAGCAAGAAGACTTGATCCTACAGCAAGACCTGCAGGTTGTGTAGCAGCTGCTGGCAGCAAAGGCTCTGCAGCATCTCCAGGTCGCTCATCACACAGCACAGAGCAGCCCAGAGCAGCCCAGACAGCTGCTGGGTTTCTTTAGAAAAGCAGAACAAGGTAACTTGGATGTTACAGAAGTGAGGAGACCCGATGGGGTGGTGGAAGGCAGATACTCGTTGCCTGCACCCAGGTGAAAACAGCACCCAGGTCTCGTGACTGCTGGAATTTAGCCCTATTAGGAGCATTTCAGTGCAAAACCCCACGAGGCTTCTGCCAGCCAGGAGCAGCCTCAGCCCACTGCAGAGAGCTGAAGGGTTTGCTGAAGCTGTGGTTGAAACCAGTTTAGTTGGGGGCTGCAAACTGCTGCGCAGAGTCTTCAGCTTCACTGAGATTTGTTTCTCTCTGGCTCCAGCCTGAAAGTAGAAGGTTCAGCCTGTGTGGGGAGAAGCCACCAACCCCAAAGTGACCCCGGTGAGTTTGGGTCGAGGTTCACTGGTGTGAGANAGAAGAGTCAATCCTACAGCGAGAAGAGTCAATCCTACAGCGAGAAGAGTCAATCCTACAGCGAGAAGAGTCAATCCTACAGCGAGAAGAGTCGATCCTGCAGCAAGAAGAGTCGATCCTACAGCGAGAAGAGTCAATCCTACAGCAAGAAGAGTCAATCCTACAGCGAGAAGAGTCAATCCTACAGCGAGAAGAGTCAATCCTACAGCGAGAAGAGTCAATCCTGCAGCGAGAAGAGTCAATCCTGCAGCGAGAAGAGTCAATCCTGCAGCGAGAAGAGTCAATCCTACAGCGAGAAGAGTCGATCCTACAATGAGAAGAGTTGATCCTACAGTGAGAAGAGTTGATCCTACAGCGAGAAGAGTTGATCCTACAGCAAGAAGACTTGATCCTACAGCAAGACCTGCAGGTTGTGTAGCAGCTGCTGGCAGCAAAGGCTCTGCAGCATCTCCAGGTCGCTCATCACACAGCACAGAGCAGCCCAGAGCAGCCCAGACAGCTGCTGGGTTTCTTTAGAAAAGCAGAACAAGGTAACTTGGATGTTACAGAAGTGAGGAGACCCGATGGGGTGGTGGAAGGCAGATACTCGTTGCCTGCACCCAGGTGAAAACAGCACCCAGGTCTCGTGACTGCTGGAATTTAGCCCTATTAGGAGCATTTCAGTGCAAAACCCCACGAGGCTTCTGCCAGCCAGGAGCAGCCTCAGCCCACTGCAGAGAGCTGAAGGGTTTGCTGAAGCTGTGGTTGAAACCAGTTTAGTTGGGGGCTGCAAACTGCTGCGCAGAGTCTTCAGCTTCACTGAGATTTGTTTCTCTCTGGCTCCAGCCTGAAAGTAGAAGGTTCAGCCTGTGTGGGGAGAAGCCACCAACCCCAAAGTGACCCCGGTGAGTTTGGGTCGAGGTTCACTGGTGTGAGAGCCTGCAGAAGACAGTAAAATCTGGAGAGGAAAGGGCTGCCTTGGACACACATTTCCACTGAGCCTGGGACAATGGGACCAGGATGACAGGGTGTTACCACGACACGGAGACACAGCGCTAGGGAAAACAAGGGCTGCCATGGAAACAGCTGATAAACGGGCACACGCGGAGAACGTGCCCTCGGTCTGCTCGTGCAGGGAGGGGACCGCTGGGCCTGTCTGATGGCAGCTGGTCCTGCTCCACTGCACTGCCTCCCACCGAGTCCAGCAGAGGGTCACGGAGCGGCGGGCGAAGGCTCGGGGGGCTCCAATTGTACATCCTGCCATGGGGAAACTGAGGCAAGGCTGGCTAGCGGACCTGCTGGCCACCAGGCTATTGGCTGATCCTGAGCTTGGTTCCACCCGTCCTGCGGAGCGACGGCGCAGCAGGAAAATGGAAAGAATTAGAAGCATCAAAAGAGGAGAAGGATGGGAAAAGGGAAAGAAGGAGAGGAATGGAAAAGAGTGAAAAGGGAAAAGAATGGAAAAGGAAAAGAATGGAAAAAATGGGAAATGGAAGAGAATGAAAATAGAAAAGAATGAAAAGAATGAAAAAGAAAAAGGATGAAAAACAGGAAAGAATGAAAAGAGGAAATAATGGAAAGAATGAAAAAAGGAAAGAATAAAAACTAAAAGAATGAAAAAATAAAATGAAAAAGAAAAGAATGAAAGGAATGAGAAAGGAAGAGAATAATAAAATAAAATTAAAATACAAGAGTAAAAAGAATAAAAAAGGGAAAAGAGTGAAAAAATAAAATGAAAAATAAAAGGATGAAAAATAAAAGAATGGAAAAATAAAATGAAAAATAAAAGAATGGAAAGAATGAAAAAAGAAAAATAATGAAAAAAGGAAAATACAAAATAAAAAGAAAATAGAATAGAATAAAAAGCATGGAAAAAAGGAAAAGAATTTCAAAAATAAAATTAGAAAAGGCAGGAATGAAAAAATAAAAGAATGAGAAAATGAAATGAAAAATGAAAGAATGAAAAGAATGAAAAAAGGAAAAGGATGAAAAAATAAAATAAAAAAAATGAGAAGGAAAAGAATTTCAGAAATGAAAGGATGGAAATAAACGAGACACACTCGTTTGCCCGCCTGCTTTGCTGCCGCAGGGACAGGATGAGGTCTCGTGGCTGCGGAGAAGAGGAGGGGTCCCCGTTTGCCTTTCGCGAGGTGCTGGCCCCGCGTGTGGCGGCCCGCGGAGCGGAACCCGGCAGCGAGGTGCGGAGAGCCGGAGCCGGGCGTGAAGGAGCGCGCCCGGGGCTTTGGTGGGGACGGGAAGGCTCGGAGCGCAGGAGAGGGCTCTTCCCTGGCGGCATCCCCCGACGGCCAGCGCTGAGGGCGGGGGAGCAGCACCCGCAAAGCTTCTCCTTGGTGCAGGGCACTGGGCTCCGCGTGAGGCAGGCACAAAGCCCTTCCGTGGAAGGGCTGGGCGCTGCAGGACTTTCCACAGTCGTTAGAGAGAGGCTGATGTTCTGCAGTTCTCTGAAGTCCAACCTTCAGCCCTAGAGCAGAGGACCTCAGCACCCTGTCTGCCTCGGAGAAACCTGCAGGGATGGTGACTCCAACGGTGCCCTGGGCAGCTGTAGGATTCTGAAGGGAGATGCTGTAGGAACCGCTGTCTAAAGCTTCACTGAAGTCCAGGTAGACAACGTCCACAGCCCTGCCCTCACCCACGAGGTTGAATCCAGCTTCAGCATCTTCTTACTAGTGAAGTGAACGGATTTGTTAGGAAAGACGGCGAAGGCTGGTGAGTGGAGCCACCTGGATTGAGTCTGCTCTCAACACCAAAGCCACACAGGTTGGGTTGGGAAGGGTCACCGGATGCACTGACTCAGAACCCCAGCAGAACCCCCACATTTAGACTTGGATTCTCTTGCAAGGTGATGGTGTAACTTGGAACCCCCTCTCCTCATCTCCAGCCACACTCCTCAGGGGGTTGGGCTGGATGATCTTCCGAGGTCCCTTCCAGTCCCTAATGATTCAATGATTCCGTGATTCAAACCCAGGGGGGTTGTGCAGTCTCCTTCACTGGAGATGTTTAAGACCCACCTGGATGTGTTCCTGTGTGACTTGGTCTAGGTGATCCTGCTGTGGCAGGGGGATTGGACTGGATGATCTTTTGAGGTCCCTTCCAATCCCTAATGATTCTATGATTCTCTTGGAAGCCAGGATGGGCTTCCAAGGAGAATGTGTTGGCTTGTAATGAGAAGTCCAGACCTGNGAGAAGGATGGGAAAAGGGAAAGAAGGAGAGGAATGGAAAAGAGTGAAAAGGGAAAAGAATGGAAAAGGAAAAGAATGGAAAAAATGGGAAATGGAAGAGAATGAAAATAGAAAAGAATGAAAAGAATGAAAAAGAAAAAGGATGAAAAACAGGAAAGAATGAAAAGAGGAAATAATGGAAAGAATGAAAAAAGGAAAGAATAAAAACTAAAAGAATGAAAAAATAAAATGAAAAAGAAAAGAATGAAAGGAATGAGAAAGGAAGAGAATAATAAAATAAAATTAAAATACAAGAGTAAAAAGAATAAAAAAGGGAAAAGAGTGAAAAAATAAAATGAAAAATAAAAGGATGAAAAATAAAAGAATGGAAAAATAAAATGAAAAATAAAAGAATGGAAAGAATGAAAAAAGAAAAATAATGAAAAAAGGAAAATACAAAATAAAAAGAAAATAGAATAGAATAAAAAGCATGGAAAAAAGGAAAAGAATTTCAAAAATAAAATTAGAAAAGGCAGGAATGAAAAAATAAAAGAATGAGAAAATGAAATGAAAAATGAAAGAATGAAAAGAATGAAAAAAGGAAAAGGATGAAAAAATAAAATAAAAAAAATGAGAAGGAAAAGAATTTCAGAAATGAAAGGATGGAAATAAACGAGACACACTCGTTTGCCCGCCTGCTTTGCTGCCGCAGGGACAGGATGAGGTCTCGTGGCTGCGGAGAAGAGGAGGGGTCCCCGTTTGCCTTTCGCGAGGTGCTGGCCCCGCGTGTGGCGGCCCGCGGAGCGGAACCCGGCAGCGAGGAGCGGAGAGCCGGAGCCGGGCGTGAAGGAGCGCGCCCGGGGCTTTGGTGGGGACGGGAAGGCTCGGAGCGCAGGAGAGGGCTCTTCCCTGGCGGCATCCCCCGACGGCCAGCGCTGAGGGCGGGGGAGCAGCACCCGCAAAGCTGCTCCTTGGTGCAGGGCACTGGGCTCCGCGTGAGGCAGGCACAAAGCCCTTCCGTGGAAGGGCTGGGCGCTGCAGGACTTTCCACAGTCGTTAGAGAGAGGCTGATGTTCTGCAGTTCTCTGAAGTCCAACCTTCAGCCCTAGAGCAGAGGACCTCAGCACCCTGTCTGCCTCGGAGAAACCTGCAGGGATGGTGACTCCAACGGTGCCCTGGGCAGCTGTAGGATTCTGAAGGGAGATGCTGTAGGAACCGCTGTCTAAAGCTTCACTGAAGTCCAGGTAGACAACGTCCACAGCCCTGCCCTCACCCACGAGGTTGAATCCAGCTTCAGCATCTTCTTACTAGTGAAGTGAACGGATTTGTTAGGAAAGACGGCGAAGGCTGGTGAGTGGAGCCACCTGGATTGAGTCTGCTCTCAACACCAAAGCCACACAGGTTGGGTTGGGAAGGGTCACCGGATGCACTGACTCAGAACCCCAGCAGAACCCCCACATTTAGACTTGGATTCTCTTGCAAGGTGATGGTGTAACTTGGAACCCCCTCTCCTCATCTCCAGCCACACTCCTCAGGGGGTTGGGCTGGATGATCTTCCGAGGTCCCTTCCAGTCCCTAATGATTCAATGATTCCGTGATTCAAACCCAGGGGGGTTGTGCAGTCTCCTTCACTGGAGATGTTTAAGACCCACCTGGATGTGTTCCTGTGTGACTTGGTCTAGGTGATCCTGCTGTGGCAGGGGGATTGGACTGGATGATCTTTTGAGGTCCCTTCCAATCCCTAATGATTCTATGATTCTCTTGGAAGCCAGGATGGGCTTCCAAGGAGAATGTGTTGGCTTGTAATGAGAAGTCCAGACCTGAAGTAGGGATCTTACACAATGAGGTCACTCAACCTGATTCCTCCTGGTCCCTGTGTCCCATCAGGCAGGAGCTCCCATCTAAATGAGGTGTCAGCCAGGGTCTCGTGGTGGGTACCACCCTGAGAGCCCATGTTTGTGGCAGCTAGTGCCAGCAGAGGGTGGGAGAGGAGGCTGGAGCAGCAGGCCAGGCAGAAAGCAGCAGCAGCACACCAAACAGTTCCAGTGCTAGCCCAAACTGTGAGGTGCCAGTTGCACGTCACAAAGCTGATGAGGGCTCTGGGCTGAACCCTCAGTGGGCTGGGGATGTTTGCACAAACCCTGGTGCTGCTCATCAGGTGGAAGTCAGGTTCATCAGGCCCAGGTTTTTTCAAGTGAGATACAATTGTGCCCTGAACTAGCCCCCTCCCTTCCAATGACCTTTCTGGGAGCGTATTTAGGATATTAAGAGGAGCTGGATCTCAAGCAGAGCAGTTCATCCCTCCAGCCAGGAAGCTGAGATGCAGCCAACTCGGAGGAACTTTTTTGTTGTCAGCATTGAGGGGGTTTTTCTGGGGGGTTTTGTTTTCTTTCTTTGGGCTGAGCGCGTTGCCAAGAGATTAGAGCTGACAGTCATCACCAGGAGCCAGAGCCAGGCTGGGACAGGGCTGCCTGGAATAACAGAGGGAGCCCCTCTCGCAGCGCTGGAACCACCCCTGCAGGGTTCAGGGGCCAAGGGCTTCTCAGCCCTCTCGGAGGGTGGATGATGTTTGAATGCTGGGACTCTCTGCCGAGAACACGATCCCACGGACCCCACCTCTCCCAGCGCTGGAAAGAGGCCTCAGCAGTTGCTTACGTGGGAAGTGACGGTAATGGGAGCGAACTGAACGCGGCTGTAGCTGCCTCTAAATGATTTAGCAGCTGCACGGGGGGAGATGTCACTGCCACTGCAGTGGTTCCACCGGGTTTGGGGGCTGAACCGGCTTCCGAGCAGTGGAGCCAGTTGAAGAAGTGATGGTGTCTGTGGGAACCCAGACAGGAGCATCACTTCAGGACCGTTGTCTTCTCAGGGCTCCCTTGAGAGGGGCAGCTCCACCCTGCACCACCCACGCACCCAGGGAGGTCAGGGGGTCATTTTCAAGGTGACTTCAATGACCTCGACTTTGGCATGTCCACGCTTTGCCTTGATTTGAACTGCTTGGGGTGGGGGATCACTGGTAGAAAACCCGTTTTAAACTTTCCATAGCACCACAGGCCACAAGGGATGGTGGTCAAGTGGCCTTTTCACGGAAACACAGAACATCAGGGATTAGAAGGGACCTCGAAAGATCATCTAGTCCAACCCCCCTGCCACAGCAGGATCACCCAGACCAAGTCATAGAATCACTAAGGATTGGAAGGGACCTCGAAAGATCATCCGGTCCGATCCCCCTGCCAGAGCAGGATCACCTAGACCAAGTCGCACAGGTCCTGGTCTGGGCTGGATGAGCTCAGAGGGCTTCTCCAGCCTCAATCCTTGGATTCTGCTTGGTGCTCCTTGGGGCAATAAGTTGCACTTCTGAAACAAGAAGCCCATTGTAGAGGGGGAAAAGTCACAAAACAGTCATTTTTGTAGAAATCTGACTCGGTCTAGGTGATCCTGCTGTGGCAGGGGGATTGGACTAGATGATCTTTCAAGGTCCNTAGAAAACCCGTTTTAAACTTTCCATAGCACCACAGGCCACAAGGGATGGTGGTCAAGTGGCCTTTTCACGGAAACACAGAACATCAGGGATTAGAAGGGACCTCGAAAGATCATCCAGTCCAATCCCCCTGCCAGAGCAGGATCATCTAGATCCAGTCATAGAATCACGAAGGATTGGAAGGGACCTCGAAAGATCATCCAGTCCAATCCCCCTGCCAGAGCAGGATCATCTAGATCCAGTCATAGAATCACGNGGATTGGACTAGATGATCTTTCAAGGTCCCTTCCAATCTGTAATGACTCTATGATTCTTCATGGCACAGAGGGGGTTGGAACTAGGTGATCTCCAAGGTCTCCTCCAACCTAAAACCATTCCGTGACTCCTTCAGCGAAGCATCTTTGCATCTCTTGCGACTCTCCCTCCTACCTTCCGGCTCCACCCGCTCCTTGCGCCGCGAGCCGTCGCAGCGCCTCGCCCTCTGCGTCTGAGCGCAGGCATCTTTGTCCTGGCCTCAACTTTGCTCCACGGGCCTTGTTTACGAGCCGTCTGGAGAGGATCTGTGAGGCAACAGAGCATTGTTCAATAAATAATAAGAGCCAGACCCAACCGGGTGGGTTGGGGGTGGTGGGCGGCTGCTGCACGAGGCTTTTCCCAGGTTCTTCCTCTCTGGGACGTGATTTACACTCATCGCGTCGATTCCCGCTTGGACACGCTGTCGCTCGCAGCCATTTGCAGCAGGAAGTCCCTCTGGATGGTGGGAGCTTGTTGTGATTGAAGACTCTTTCGTGGTGGTGCTGGGGGAAGCTGTGATGGATTTCTGGTGGAGAATTAAAGAGGCCTTGTTGTGCCACCGTGTTGAAAAGCTGGATGTTTCTTATGTCCTTTGTCCTACTATCGGGTTGTCCAACCCGTTGCAGTGGGAAGAGCAGGATGTGGTGTCACAGTGTTGGGGACTGGAAGGGGTGGAGCACTGGAAGGGGCTGCCCAAGAGGCTTGTGGAGTCTCCTTCTCTGGAGACCTTGGAAACCCACCTGGACACGTTCCTGTGCGACTCGGTCTAGGGGATCCTGCTCTGACAGGAGGATTGGACAGGGTGATCTTCAAGGTCCCTTCCAATCCCTAATGTTCTGTGATTCTGTGCCAGAGTCACACAAGAACACATCCAGGTGGGTCTTAAACATCTCCAGAGAAGGAAGCTCCACAACCCCCCTGGGAAGCCTGTTCCAGTGCTCCATCACCCTCACTGGGAAGAAGTTCCTTCTGATATTTATATGGAACCTCCTCTGTTCCAGCTCACACCTGTTGCCCCTTGTGGTGTGAGCAAGCAGGAGAGCAGCAAGGATCTCCAGATCTACCTGCTCCTGGACCTCCTCTCCACCAGCAGCAGGTTTGGGGAGAGCCTTGGGTTGATGACAATAGAGCACCCACCCTGATTAAAACAAACCACCAAACGATCCAAAGGGGTTTTTTTCCTGCAGCATTCAGCTTTCCCAGGGGCTGGGAGGGACCTCTGAAGAGCATCCAGTCCAAGCCAGAGTAGGATCACCTACAGAAGATCACGCAGGAACACCTCCAGGTGGGTTCGGATGTCTCCAGAGAAGGAGACTCCACAGCTTCTTCCTCAGAGCAGCATCTGCTTGTCCCTATGACCGAGAGACACTTGGAGGGAGACAGGGAACTTCTAAGTGTGGGGCTGCGATGTGGAGCGCTTTGAAGTTCCATGGGCTAATGAAGAGAACAGTTTGTCCTGGAAAATGGGAAGTTGGGGCGGGACCGCTGGCTCCCGACGACCTGTTGTGCAGCGCTGGCTAATTTGCCCATTGTCTCTGCCGTCTATTTAAATCTGAAGCTCTTGGGGGCACCATATGTATTTACACAATGGGGCCCCGATTTCCATAGCGCTCCTGCTAATTATCCAACACAAATAATTAATGGATGGAACAAGTCCTGGCTCGAGGGCTGAGCTTCTAACCACCTGCCCTGCCTGTGACTCGAGGCCAATCTGACTGCAGCGGAGCGGAGACAATGCGGCGGAGAAAACCCCGTTGGACCGTTGATTCCTCCTGGTGTTTTGTCCTTCTAAACAGAAAAGCTCCAGGTCCAGACAAACGTGCAGCCTCTCCGTCTCCCGACGTGTTGTGGGGCTGGGAGGAGGAGAAAGCTCCCTGGGACACAGGGATGGGCTGTGGGCAATGACAGTTGTTTGGGGAACCATGAGAAAAGGCTCGAATCCCATTCCATCCTCTCCCAAGGAGTCAGTGACCACTGTTTGTTTGACTTGCCAAAGCCCTTGCAGTCTTCTGGAAGAACAGGAACTTCTTCTCTGGAGGCTCTGGGGGTCCTATCCACAGCAGCCTCAGCTTCTGCCACTCAGCCCTGACCTCTGCTCTCCTCTGCATTCGGGTAGATTCAGGTTCTATTTTGGGAGGAAACCCCTCCCAGTGAGGGCACTGAGGCCCTGCAGCAGGTTGCCCAGGGAGACTGTGGTGGCTCCATCCCTGGGGCAGGTTGGATGGGGCTGTGGGCAGCCTGGTGGCTGGCGGTTGGCACTGGATGAGCTCTGAGATCCCTCCCAACCCAACCCCATCCCACGAGGCTGCTCCAAGCACTCCCATATGATCTTCTGGCAGGGGGACTGGACTAGATGATCTCTCGAGGTCCCTTCCAATCCCTAATGCTCTGTGATGACCTCAGAACCAGTCTGTTTGGGGCTCAGCAAGAAGCCCCCAAAGGGCTGCTGGAGCAGCGACCACAACTCTGATCAGGTTTTCATGGTGTCTCCACCAACAACCTGCTGTGAGACCAGGGGGAGATGGGCTCTGCTGCTCTGGATGCCCTTCTCTCCACAGGCAGATGTGTCTCTGGGGACGAGCCCAGCACAGGGCTGTGTCTGTCCTCTTGCAGCCCTGCTTTAGGTGGAGCTTTGCTGGCTGCTGCACCCCCCCCCCCCCCCTACCTACGCC
>VXBP01010616.1:258701-284293 GCA_013400115.1 Rhinopomastus cyanomelas | reverse complement strand
CCCCCCCCCCCCCCCGCCCACTCCAACTAATTGGGGGGGGGTGGTTATTGTTTGGCAGGTACTTTTAATTGGCTGGAAAAGAGTCTTCCTGTGAAGTTGCAGTTTTTCTGGGGCTTGAATGAGTCCAGTCTGCCATTGGCTCTGCCCAGCGCCTCCCGATTGGCTCCGCAGCCCGCGGGGGGACCGATAAGGGCGGCTATAAAAGCCCTGGGCTCCGCTCTTGGTCCCCCAGCGAGAGAGCAGGAGCCGGAGGGGCCGCCCGGACCCTGCCTGCAGCGCATCCCCGAGCTCCGGCAGATCCTCTCGATTCCCCCCCATCTCTCCGCGTATCCAGATCCACGTCTTTGCTCAAGCCGGAGTGGAAGAGGGGAGCGAGAGAGAGAGAGAGAGAGAGGGAGACATAGACCAAAAAAAAAAAACCCAAACAGAAAATCCCACCCCAAAAAAACCCCCCTCACACTTAGCGGAAACTTGTCAGAGAATGCTCCTCCAGTCTGGTTTTCTGCTGCTGCTGGTGATCAGTGCATCCGCATCCTATGAAGCTGAACAGAATGACTCTGTGAGCCCCAGGAAACCCAGGGTTGCAGCCCAGAACTCAGGTAACACCCAGCAAGGAGGGCTCGGAGCCTGAGCCCTGATGTCTTAACCTGTTTCAGAGCTCTCGAACGCTGGTTCTTCTTTTCTCTCTCTTTTCTCTCCTTTTTCTTTCTTTCATCTTTTTTCCTTTCCTCTTTTTTCTTTTTTTCTCTTTTCTCTCGATTTTCATTTCTTTTTTAAAATTCTTTCTCCTTTTTTCATTTTCCTTTTTTTAATTCTCATGTTTCCCCCCTCATTCTCGTCTATTTTCTTTATTCTGTTTTCCCCCCTTTACTCTCCCATTTTTCNTCCTTTTTCCCCTTCATTCCCTGTTTTTCCCTTTACTCCCCCTTTTCCCTTCTGATTTTCCTTATGCTCCTTTTTTCCCCCCTTCATTCTCCCTTCTTTTCCTGTTTTCCCCTATTCCTTTTATTTTTGCTGCTTGTAAACTCCGCGGCTGGCAGGAGCAGACCTTGACGTCAGGGTCTGGTTCAGGAGGGTGCTGGTGCTGCTGGTGCGTAGCTGGCGGAGAACTGCTCTCCGCTGAGGAGCCGGCTCGGGAGCCGGCGTGTGCTCTGCGCGCAGGATGCAGCCCGCTCCCTCTCCTCCTCCCCTCACCCACTAAATGAGTTCCATCTACTTCTTCCTTTTCTTTTTCCACACCCCCCCTCTCTCTCCCGGCTTGCACGTCCCTCCCTCTCCTCCCCAGCTGCAGTCAGACGCTGGTGCTCGCTCCCGCTGCTCTTTAGGAAGTTGGTAGAAACCCGCGGCAGTGGGACTGAGCCATTGTTCTGCCCAACATCTGTGTCCCCCTCCGGGAGGGGAGAAGGGTCTGCCGCTCGGAAGAGGCAGCCACCCAGAAACTGTCCCCTGCCAGCGCTTGACCTGCAAACCCCCATGGCCGCCGCTTCAGCAGCTCCTTAAATATCTGATGGTGGCGGTGGTGGTGGTGGTGGTTAGCAAACTTGGACAGTGGATACGGGGGGGATCCATGGATGGGAGACAAATCCATGGGTAGGAGGGGAAAGAGCCCATGGATGGGGGGAAAAAAATTCATGGATGGGGGAGAAAAAATATCTATGGATGGGGGAAAATGTTCATGGATGGGGGAAGGAAAATCCATAGATAAGGATGGAGGAAATAGTTCATGGATGGTGGAGGAAAGAAATCCATGGATGAGGGTAAAATTCATGGATAGGGAGTAGAAATCCATGGGTAGGGGAAATAGTTCATGGATGGTGGGGGAAGGAAATCCATGGATGACAGTAAAATCATGGATAGAGGATAAAAATCCATGGATAGGGGAAACAATCCATGGATGGGGGAGGAAAAGTCTATGGATAAGGGGAAAATCCATAGAAAGGAGGGGGAAAGTCCATGGATGGAGGGAAAAACAGTCCCTGGATAGAGGAAAGAAATTCATGGATGGGGGAAAAAACCCATGGATGGGGGAAAAAGTCTATGGATGGGGAAGAGATCCATGGATGGGGGTATAACCCATGGGTAGGGGAAGGAAAGTCTCTGGAGAGGCAAAAGAAAATCCACAGAGAGGGGGGAAAGTCTATGGACGAGGGGAAGAAGCCATGGATAGGGGGAAGAAACCCACGGAGAGGCATCTCAGCTGCGGATGTCCCTGCTTGCGAGCCCTCTCGGTGCCTGGGCCGAGCCGTGCGGAACAATGGGGATGCCAAAGCCGCCTCCTCCGACACGGAGCGCGATGCGAGCTTCGCCAACTCGGGGCTCATTAGCAGGCGTCTTATTTTAGCTCCGCAGCAGCGCTGGAGCAGGGTGTTTGCTCCGCTTCCTTTTGTGTTCGGTTGCCATAGAAACGCGGGGTCTCCCTCCTTGCACCCCGCCTAAAACAATCGGCGCCTCGATGTTCCGATGGGAACCTGCGGAGCCGGAGTGATGGGGACGGCTGGTGCCCACGGGGAGGGGGGGAGCTGGGGGAGCTTAGCCGGATACTCCCCCCGCACCCCAGCAGGCGAGGAGGATGAGGAGGGGTTAACTGAGCGACTTCTTGATGGGGTTTCGCCGCCGTCGTCTTGATTCCCCCTCTTCTCCGTGAGGACCCGAGCGACGGCTGCTGTCGCGGCTCGTGTAGCCCTGTTGCTCTCTCTACAGGTCACAGCTCTCGGCAAGGTGTCGCCTCATGCCCCAAACGCAAGCCCTCGCTCCCCCCCAACACCTGAGATCGTGACGGGAGGGAGAGCCCGGGGGTTTTGCGTTTCTTCCCGGGTAACTCGAGCAGCCGGAGCCACGGCTCTGCCCTGCGCGGAGCCGGCAGGGGACAGATGTTCAGCTCGACCCAAAAACCCTCCAGAAAAAGGAGGTTAATCCCTACTAATTTCGGGGCAATCATGTGGCAGAAGTGCTGATTCATCGTTAAAACGCGGAGCAGCTGCATGGAAGAGGGTGGGATGACACGGATCCCCCTCCTGCCCGGGCGCACTGCTGCCTCCACACCTCGAATGTGGTCCCTGAACATTCTCGCTCTGAACGTCCCTTCCCTTGGGAATCTCTGGCACTGCGACCTGTCCCGGCGGGTCCTGCAAGCTGCTGGGCTAGTGGCTAGCACCGAGCTGCTCGTCCCAGCCCTCTGAGGAAGCAAAGGAAGGATCCCATCGCTAGGACTTTGTGCTGTTTTGTTTTCTCAAGCTGAGCTTTCTGCCGCTGAGGTTCCTACGACCCTCAGAGGAGGTTTCTGGGGCGGATGCTGCCGCCGAGCTGCTCAGACCTCGCTTTGGTCTAAGACCCCAGAGACCCCATCACCCTCTTTGTGGCTCTCCATGGCTCCATCTTTGGATTGGACTAGATGATCTTCCAAGGTCCCTTTTAATCCCTAATGATTCCATGATCTTTAGGGGAGCCCTGAACAGAGCTGGAAATGTGTGTGAGCAGAAATGGGGTCAGGATCACAGAGTCACAGAACATCAGGGATTGGAAGGGACTTCGGAAGATCATCCAGTCCAATCCCCCTGCCACAGCAGGACCACCTAGACCAAGTCACACAGGAACATCTCCAGGTGGGATGGACCTGTAAGTTTCCATCTGGCCAGAGACTAGGAGGTGTCTCTTTTAGTCCCCTTGTAGCCCACTGAAGGTTTTGGGAGCTGCAATGTGTTTATAGAATCCCAGCCTGGGCTGGGTTGGGCAGGAGCTGAGAGCTCACCCAGCACAAACCCCCTGCCAGGAGCAGCAACACCTCTTGCCAGAGCAGGGTGTCCACTACAGCCCCATCCAACTGGCCCTTGGACACTGCCAGGGAGGGAGCAGCTGTTCCAGGGCCTCAGGACCCTTGAGTGCTCCTCACTCTGCTGATGCTCTCTTGCGTGACCCTGGGCTGACCCTGGTCAGTCACTCCTGCTGGCCGTGCCCTTGGCCTCTCCCCATCGCCTCCAGCCCCACAAAGCCCCGAGGCAGCTCCTGGCCTGCAGCCGGGCAGCACCGGGGAAGGGTGTCCCGGTGCGGGGCGTCGCGGCGCCTGACGCTGTCCCTCTGCCTCTCCCCGCAGCCGAGGTCGTCCGCTGCCTGAACGGTGCCCTCCAGGTGGGCTGCGGAGCCTTCGCCTGCCTGGAGAACTCCACCTGCGACACCGACGGCATGTACGACATCTGCAAGTCCTTCCTCTACAGCGCTGCCAAGTTCGACACCCAGGTACGGCCGGGGGGCCGCGGCTGGCGGCTGGAACCTCCCCGCTGGGGCTCCTGCTTCGCTGGCCAGCCCCGGGGCGCTGCTGCGGGAGCACTGGGCTGGATGCCTTCAGCACTCGCGGGGTCTGGGCTGGCTTAACCCTTCCTTCCTCGCAGCCCTTCTCTGGGCCATGAGGGTGTGCTGCCGGCTACGAACGCATCCTCCGGGGCTAATTTTCCACAGCCCCTGTGCTGTGTGTGAGCACTTGGCAAAGAGCGCTTGGCGGGGCCGAGAGCTGCGCTTCCTCTTCGGGAGGAAATATAAACCTTCTCCTAACAAAGTGACTCTTCTGACTGTGCGACCTGGCGCAGGGCAGCGGCTGGAACGGGGCGGCCCCGGAGCTGGCTCGGCCTCGTCCAGAGCTGCAGCCGCTCGTGGTGCAGTAAATAGGACAAACACGAGCTGAGAGCGGCCCTGCCAAGGGGCCTTCACACCTCACAGACTCACAGAGCGTTAGGGGTGAGAAGGGACCTCCAAAGATCATCTGGTCCAGTCCCCCCAACACAGCAGCATCACAGAATCATTAGGGATTGGAAGGGACCTCGAAAGATCATCTAGTCCAACCCCTGGTGTCATCTGGTGGTAGGACACAGGGCAATGCGTGTGAGCTGGAGCAGAGGAGGTTCCACATCAGTGTGAGAAGGACCTTCTTCCCAGTGAGGGTGACAGAGCACTGGAAGGGGCTGCCCAGGGGGGTTGTGGAGTCTCCTTCTCTGGAGATGTTTCAAACCCACCTGGATGTGTCCCTGTGTGACTTGGTCTAGGTGATCCTGCTGTGTCAGGGGGATTGGACTGGATGATCTTGGCAGGGCCACTCTCAGCTGGTGGCTTGGAGGAGACCCTGGCTCCATCCTCCTGACACCCACCCCTCACATATTTATAGACATTTAATGAGGGTCTGCTCAGTGTAATCTGGTGACTATTTATAGACATTAATGAGGTCACCCCTCAGTCTCCTTTTCCCAAGCTCAAGAGCCCCAGCTCCCTCAGCCTCTCCTCATCAGGGAGGTGCTCCACTTCATCATCCTCGTTGCTCTACGCTGGACTCCCTCTAGCAGCTCCATGTCCTTCTTGAACCGAGGGGCCCAGAACTGATCACCTAGACCCTTCCCAAATCCCTCGGGAACAGGAGATCACTGGTTGACTCTGCACCCCAGTGGAAACTGTTGTTGAGTGGTGGCTGCAGGGTGAGGGTCAGAGGGGTAGCTGATAGTCACAGCAGCCGGCGCTTAGGGTGCAGCTGAAAGGGACCCCCAAAGGTTGTCTGGTCCAACCTCCATGAAATCTGTTGCAGCTCAAGGTTTCCCTCCTGTTCCCAGGGAAAAGCCTTTGTGAAGGAAAGCCTGAAGTGCATTGCCAACGGGGTCACGTCCAAGGTGTTCCTCGCCATCCGGAGGTGCTCCACGTTCCAGAGGATGATCTCCGAGGTGCAGGAGGAGTGCTACAGCAAGCTGGACATGTGCGGCATCGCCAGGCGGAACCCCGAAGCCATCACCGAGGTCGTGCAGCTCCCCAACCAGTTCTCCAACCGGTACGTGGGGCTTGGCTCAGCACTGGTGTGGCCAGCAGGGCTGGGGACTCCCCCTGGACTGGGCACTGGGGGGGTTCCCCTCGAGTCCTGGGGCAGGGCTGGGCCACTCGCTTCAAGAAAGAGATGGAGGGGCTGGAGCAGGTCCAGAGGAGCAACGAGGCTGCGGAAAGGACAGGAGGAGAAGGCTGATGGGGAGAGGCTGGGGGTGTTGAGCCTGGACAAGACTCAGGGAGGACCATGTCCTTCTCTCCAGCTCCCTGAAGGGAGGTTGCAGTCAGGTTGGGGTCGGGCTCTTCTCCCAGGCAACCAGGGCCAGGATGAGAGGGCAGAGCCTGGAGCTGCCAGGGGAAGGTTAAGTTGGATGTTAGGAAGCCCTTCCTCATGGAAAAGGGGGATCAGAGCCTGGACTGGGCAGTGAGGTGCTGGAGGCCAGCCTGGCTGTGTCCCTTAGTGCCCTGGTGTGGCCCCTGGGGTGATGTCAGGTGCTGGGCTGGGCTGGATGAGCTCAGAGGGCTTTTCCTCAGTAACTCCAGGATTCTGTGAAATGCAAGAATGTGGAGCTTGGAGAAGGACATGAGAGGAACCAAGTGGAGCTCTCTCAATCCCACCACAGCTTAGCCCAGCACCTGGCACCTTAAACCCCTGAGAGGTTTTACCAGAATCCTTCTGATTCTCCGTCTGCTAAATAACCTGATAAACATCCCCGGGGAAACCATCAGAGTGACCACACAGGTAGCCCTGCAAAGCCTGGAGGTGGCTTCAACCTTCATTCTTCTCGTCTGGACGCCGTGTAGTGGTGAAGAGAGCTTTTCCAGTACCAAACCAGTTAGGCTGTTGTTCTCGAGGCGCTGGCACGTTGAGCACTTCAGAGCTTCTCTGCCCCTTGTGAGTTCGTTCAGTTCTTCAGGCTGCAGCGTCGCAGAGTCGGGGTGTCCTGTAGCTCCTGTTTCTGGGGACAGCAGGGTCTCCTCTCAGGTTGCCTTCACCCCATGAGCTCCTGGCAGCAAAGGCTGCCTGCGGGAGAGGGCGGCTGGCGCTGCTCCCCAGCAGGACACCATTGCCCTGTCCCCATCCTCCAAGGACAAGGGACAGAGAGAGGCTTCAGGGAGCTGCTGCAGTCTGCGCAGTCACGCTGCAAGGGCAGGGATTTCTTCCTCTGTGTCCTGGAACAATCAGTGCTGGCTCTTGTGATGGGGATAAAAGGGACCTTTTCGAGCAGTCGCAGTAAATAGGCTCTAGAATTGGGCTGCAAACAGACCAGGCTACGACCGGACGCGCTGGCCGGCCACGGCTGCACTGGGGGGGCTCTGGGGCTGCGCCCAGAAGCATCTTGAGCCTCCAGCCCCACCCTAGGACAGGTATCAGGGATTTGTGGATGTTGTGTCCCCGACCAGAGCCCTGTTCTGGATCTCACATCCCGACTGAGGAGAGGATGCCAGTGGTGCTGGAGGGTCTCTCCCTCTTCCCCCAAGCAAATTCAGAGGAGTTTGCTTCAGCACTGCCCTGAGGAGCAGGGAGCAGCAGCGTGACACTGGTGGTGAACAGGCTGAAGGTTGGCAGATCCAGAGAGGTTCTTCTCCCCCACTGCTCTGCCCTGGTGAGAGCACATCTGGGGTCTTGTGTCCAGTTGTGGGCCCCACAGTTCAAGAGGGATGTGGAGCTGCTGGAGGGAGTCCAGTGTAGAGCAATGAGGGTGATGAAGGAAGTGGAGCACCTCCCTTGTGAGGAGAGGCTGAGGGAGCTGGGTCTCTTGAGCTTGGGAAGAGGAGACTGAGGGGTCACCTCATTAATGTCTATAAATATGTGAGGGGTGGGTGTCAGGAGGCTCTGCTCAGGGTTATCTAGTGTAAGGACACAGGGCAGTGGGTGTCAGCTGGAGCAGAGGAGGTTCCACATCAATATGAGAAGGACCTTCTTCCCAGTGAGGGTGATGGAGCCCTGGAAGGGGCTGCCCAGAGGGGTTGTGGAGTCTCCTTCTCTGGAGATGTTTCAAACCCACCTGGATGTGTTCCTGTGTGACTCGGTCTAGGTGATCCTGCTGTGGCAGGGGGATTGGACTGGATGATCTTTCAAGGTCCCTTCCAATCCCTGATGATTCTATGAAAGAGCAGAGCAGGTGAACACGATGGACCGCGGAGCCCAACAGCCCTTGGTAGGGACGTTGGGGTGAAGGAGGGAGCGTGCAGCTGCCCGAGAGAGGGAGGAAGCAGCGAGAGCAGCAGCGGGCTGATGCGCTGGGGATGTTCCTCTGCAGAGGACCGAGCCGGGACCAGCGCCACCGCCCTCCCGCTGTGGTGGGGGGAGCTCCCCCCGCCGCGGCCGCCAGCCCTCCTGGAAGCCAGAGGATATTATGACACGTTGAGTAACAAAAGCAGCAGGATTTCCCAGCTCAGAGTTTACGCTGAGGTCTCCTAAAGCATCCTGCTTTCCCAGCCCCTGCTCTGGGGAACAAGAATGTGCCGCCTGGCCGGGGACGCCGGGAGGAAGCAGTTAAAGGTCATAGCATCTTCCTGTGACTTCATCTGGGGCAGGGGCAGGAGGGGAGGGAAGCCTGCTCGCCTTTGCCTGCAGTCTGGCCGCTGAAAGGAGCCTTTTGCTCTCGGCTTCAGCCTCGGGAGCCACCGGGGCGGCGAGAGGGGCTGCCGGCAGCGGGGCTGGGGACGGCCGGTAGGACCCCACCGGGGCACGGATGAATTTATCACCATCGGCCCCTGCGCACGTGTCAGCCCGGGTTGTCCCGGGCCAGCAACCGCGCTCCGCCGTGCCAAAGGCTGGCCCTTTTGTGCAGCAGGAGCTGTAACCTCACCTGACCTCCCCTGGCCGCTCCAAAGGCCAGAGCTGCGAGCTCGGAGGTTGGATGTGAGGTCTCATTTCCCTCTTCCTTCCCCTCCTCCACCTGCAGGTTATTCTCTTCTCTGCTCCTGTGGAAAAATGTCATCGTGACCTTAAGGGCTTAAAATAAGTTCCCCGGGCAGAAGGAGCCCAGAGGACGCGGGGCTGCCCTTCTTTGCCCGCTCTCCCCTGCCGGGAAGATGCTGTCTGGTAGCAGAGGTCCCACTCGCCAGCTCCGCCCTCCCAGCCGCAGCCAGCCGGCTGCAGCCCCGTGGAGGAGGGCTCCTTTGAGCTCCGCTCTCTGCTCAGCTCCAGCAGCGCTGGGGAAACAGATCAGCACAATTTCCTGGCTCCCTCCCGGAGCCGGGAACGCGGGCTGGGGGCTGCTGGAAGGGGGAAGCCCAGCAGCCAGCCTGGAGAGGAGGCAGCAGCCCAACGGGGCGAAGCATAAGGTCCCCGCTTGTGATTTAACGCATGGGCAGCTCGCTGGAGGCGACAACTGGTCGTACGGGCTGGGGACCTGTCCCCGGGGAGCTCGGGCATCTGTCAGCCTCTGAGCTGCCTTCTCTTCCCACCCCTTGCTCAGGGCTGTGCGCAGAGGGGAAGGCAGAAGGATGAAAGGGAACGTCCCAGGGGAGGATGTGCTGGGAGGAAGGGTCGGAGAGGCTCAGCCCAGTCTGTCGTCCTGCCGGGTGACGGTCTCTGTCTCTCCGTCAGACAGGCAGCTCTTTTTGTTCTCCAAGCAGAGAGCAGATCACGCTGAGGCTGATCTCTGCCCCCCCTCAGCTGGTCGCTCTCACCTCCTCGGTGATGCTCCTGGTTAACACCAAACCCGCTCGTGCTCACACCCTGCAGAGGCTGCCTGGTGGGGACCACTCACGTAGGAGGGTCCTGGGTTGGGTCAATCCCAAGCCATGGGCAGAGCATCTCCAGGGCCAGAGCAGTGTGCAGGTGCAGTGGGGACACTGAGATTCCAGGCTGGGCAGGAGGAAGGAGGTCTGGGGTCTGAGGGTGGCAACAGGCTGCCCAGAGAGGGGGTGGAGAACCCGTCCCTGGAGCCATTCAAGGTCAGGCTGGCTGGGGCTCTGGGCAACCCAGTCTTGGTGTCAGGGGTTGGACTGGAGGGCCCTCCCAGCCCAACACAGTCAGTGATCAAACAGAATCCCAGAGTGATTGAGGCTCCAAAAAGCCTCTGAGCTCGTCTAGCCCAGGACCTCACATCACCCCAGCGGCCAAACTAGGGCACTCAGGGCCACAGCCAGGCTGGCCTTCAACTCCTCCAGGGATGGGAACTGGGCAGCCCAGTCCAGGCTGTGATCACCCTTTCCATGAGGAAGGGGCTTCCTAACATCCAACCTAACCCTCCCCTTTAAACAACTGCTGCCATCAGAATCACTGCTGGGACACCAGAGCAATCTGTAGGATCTTCTCTTCTCTCCCTTGGCCAAATGACTTTGGAATTCCGAGTCTCATAGTTTGGTGGCTGGTTTGAGCCTCTTCCCTCGCGTCCGCGGTCTTGCCTTGGGCTAACAGAGGGTGCCTCTGGCGCAGGTATTACAACAAGCTGGTGAGAAGCTTGCTGGAGTGCGACGAGGAGACCGTCGGCACCATCAAGGACAGCCTGATGGAGAAGATCGGCCCCAACATGGCCAGCCTCTTCCACCTGCTGCAGGCCGACCACTGCGCCCAGGGCCACCCGCGCGCCGACTTCGCCCGCAGGCGCCTCGGCGAGCCGCAGAAGCTCAAGCTCTACTTCAGGAACCTGCGAGATGAGGGCTCCGTCGCAGCCCACGCGAAGCCCAGCTCCGCCGAGAGCGCCTGACGCCCCGCGGCAGCGCCCGCGGCCGCGCAGGGGATGCTGAGCACTACCAAAGCTGAGGTCTCTCTTCTAGAAGAGTCACGCGCCCAACCCAACCCTGCTGTAGCTACTTTGAGTAACCGCCAGGACCCGGGTGAGACTGTGGTCGAGCGGGTGGTTCCTATTGCTCTCCATCACGACCTTTGCATGGACCTGTGTTCAGTGTCTCAGCCTTCCCGCCATCACCACGTCTCCCGCCTCTCCTCTTCCCCAACTCAAACGATGCCCCGAAGGCTCTTAGTCTGAGGTAGAACCGGGCAGCAGCCAGGCCTCCAGGCACCAAGACCTGAACCGCCCGGTAGCGCTGGCTCCGGCCCCTGCAGTCTGGAGCCCCAGCAGCGAGGAGGACGCTGGGTTCTCTCTCGTCGCAGGCGGCGACCGCTGCGCGAGTAGCCCTCGCCCGCCCTGCAGAAGCCGGCAGAGCCCGTGTTGTGAATCCGTGCTGGCCATGGACGAACACGAGCGTCACGCGCCCGCCCTCGTAGAGCCGCGCGGCCCTGACCCTCCCGGGAAACCTGCCGCCGGGACGAGCCACTCAGCCACGAGCTGGCCCCGCAGGGCAGAAGCCAGCCCAGACCGTGTCCCCACCAGCCCAACCCGACCGGCGGCCGGTCGGGGCAGGAGCCCTGTGTGTCCCAGAGCTTTAAGAGGAACCCAGCAGAACGCACCCTGTCTTCAGACTGTCGAGAATGGAAGGTCCTTGCTGTGGCTGCGGTGTAGAGAGTCGCGAGCTCGGCCGCGCACCGCGCAGGAGAGGCTGCCTGGAGGAGCGGAGCGCAAGGACCTCGTTGCCTTGACCTCGTTCCGTAAGTGAGCTCTTTCTTCTTCTGCCTTCAAGTTCTTCTTGTCCTCTTGTTTTGTCCCCTCCTCCTCTGTGGCCTTTGTCGTGCTGGAAGAGAGAACCAAGTGTGGGGCAGGAGTTAGAGGGGCGAGGAGGAGCCTCTCGCAGGTGAGACAGAGCCCTGGGGGAGAGGAGGATGGAAGAAGGGATCCAGCCGTCCGGTCCTGTCTCCGCTGGGAGATGCAGCTGGACCCCAGGCGCGAGCCGGTCGGGGAGGTATCGTGGCTTTGGGGTCTCCCAGCAGCCACGGGGGGGAAGTTGCTTTGGGAAGGTCGACTTCTTGTGGGGTGGTTGGAGAAAAGTCCCTTCAAGCTCCCGCTGAGCTGCTGCAGAAGCCCAGCGGGGAACCTGCTGGCTCCGGCTCTCCGCTCTGCGTCCCCAGCCCGAGCGCAGTGGCTGAAGCAACAGGACTTCTTGCTTTGGTTTCCGTTCGTGTTCCCGCGTCGTCTTCAAACCACGAAGCCTTTAACCAGTGACTTGCTGCTAACACACCGGAGCCAGACGCAGCGGCAGCGGGCCCGATGCTGGCAAACGTTGCGCGTAGCCCAGAAGTGCTGTCGCGCCATCGGAGATGCTGCTGACAGTAGAGGGTTGGGGTTTTGGGGGTTTCTTTAGGTTAATGCTCTCAGTTGTTAGCATAGCTCTGGATCACGAGGGTAGCTCAGAGCCCGGTGCCGTCCGGGGCGAGCGAGACGCAGTAGCCCTCCTTCCCACACCTCCTTGCTGTAGGAAGTCCAATGCCCAGAAGTTTCTGCAAGGTGAAAGCCAAAGGCCCCCTTCGATGTCCTGACCTCCAACGGTTGCCTTGTGCTTAGGAACGGATCCCATCCCCCTGTGTGGGGGGCTCCCTGCCCTACAGCCCCCCCACCTTGTGCTGCAGCGGCGGGAGATGGGTCAGGAAGCCCACAGGATTCTTGGGGTTCACGTGTCGCTGTCTTTAGGGTCAACATGGACCCATCTGCTCCATCCCTGGCAGTGTCCAAGGGCAGGTTGGGTGGGGCTGTGGGCAGCCTGGTCTGGAGAGAGGTGTCGCTGCCCCTGGCAGGGGGTTGGGGCTGGATGAGCTCTGAGCTCCTTCCCACCCAACCCAGTCTGGGGTTCTATGGATGAGCTGGATAAGCTCTGAGCTCCCTCCCAACCCAGCCCAGGGTTCTATGGATGAGCTGGATGAGCTGGATGAGCTCTGAGCTCCCTCCCAACCCAACCCAGCCCGGGGTTCTATGGATGAGCTGGATGAGCTCTGAGCTCCCTCCCAACCCAGCCTGGGGTTCTATGAACCACCATCTGGACGGCAGTGCTGGTGACTGGGAGCCCAGCTCCAGGCTGTGGGATCAGCTCCTGGTTGGGTGCACAAGTCCTCCAGGGCACCCAGCAGCCTCCTTTCTCCACAGAGATGCTCCTCACAGCTTCTCTGCTGCTTTGTGCCTCCATCTCTGTGAAAACCTAGAGCAGGGTTTTCTGGCTGATTTGGGGGTGGGTTAACCTACCCCGACCCCCTTCTTTTAGCTGCTCCCAATTCACTTCCTTTTCCCAGTAGGAATTTAAACTCATTGTCCCCTTATTGAGGGTGACAAGGGGACAGTCCTTTGCCCTCAGCTGGGTTTGCTCTGGCGCCGCAGGTGCCCATCACCTGCCCAAACCAAAGCTCTGCCCCCCTCCGGATGCAGACTTGGCTACAGGGGATTCTCGAGCTGCTTCTGGGTTTCATCTCTCACAGCCCCCTCCTCAGATGAAAAGGGCTTCACCTTGCCTAAACTTCACCACCAGCCCCTCAGCTGGTCCCTCCAAGCTCCCTCTTCCCAGGGGAGCCAGGAGCGGCACTTCCCATCGCCTGGGGAGGATGGTCCACATTAGGTGGAGAGGGAGAGAGAGACCCCCCCCAGCCAGAGACAGGGGGTGATCCCCAACCCCAAGTCCAGCTATTTCACACCCCCTTTACTCTCCGAAGCTTTACTGCCGTCGCGGGGCGGGGAGGGGGCTCCTCTAGCCCCGTTTGCATGATTCTCATTGTGATTCGTTTGCACTTTAGATGTTTTGTGCCATTAAAAATTTGCATTTATTTATAATTTAAAGAGACTCGGGAGGGGAAGAGAGCTGGGGGTGGGGGGTGATTTCTGAGGGGGGTTTGGGGTTGGCTTTTTTTCCTGCTGAGTACTGGAATGAGCAGTGAGCATATCTGGGATATGTCCTTATTTATTGTCTCCATGACTCCCGAGAGCCGGGTGTGTGCGTGCAAAGGTTGTCTGAAAACACGTCGCAGCGCGGGCAGAGATGCGAGTTATTTTCTTTGCTTATTTTTATAATTAAAGATGCATAACGAGGCCCACGATGGATTTTTTTTTCTCCTGCAATGAAATAAAACGTCTGATTTCAAGGGGTGCCTGGCTCCTTCATTACTTGGCTCCTACCATGGTTCTTGTTTTGCCTGACAGCAGAACCACAGGGCATGAGGGATGGGAAGGGACCTCGCAAGACCATCCGGTCCAATCCCCCTGCCACAGCAGGATCACCTGGGCCAAGTCATGGACTCATTGGGGATTGGAAGGGACCTCGAAAGATCATCCAGTCCAATCCCCCTGACACAGCAGAACCACCTCAATCCAGTCACACAGGAACACATCCAGGCAGGTTTTAAACATCTCCAGAGAAGGAGACTCCACAACCCTCCTGGGCAGCCCCTTCCAGTGCTCTGTCNGGGTGGGGGGTGATTTCTGAGGGGGGTTTGGGGTTGGCTTTATTTCCTGCTGAGTACTGGAATGAGCAGTGAGCATATCTGGGATATGTCCTTATTTATTGTCTCCATGACTCCCGAGAGCCGGGTGTGTGCGTGCAAAGGTTGTCTGAAAACACGTCGCAGCGCGGGCAGAGATGCGAGTTATTTTCTTTGCTTATTTTTATAATTAAAGATGCATAACGAGGCCCACGATGGATTTTTTTTTCTCCTGCAATGAAATAAAACGTCTGATTTCAAGGGGTGCCTGGCTCCTTCATTACTTGGCTCCTACCATGGTTCTTGTTTTGCCTGACAGCAGAACCACAGGGCATGAGGGATGGGAAGGGACCTCGCAAGACCATCCGGTCCAATCCCCCTGCCACAGCAGGATCACCTGGGCCAAGTCATGGACTCATTGGGGATTGGAAGGGACCTCGAAAGATCATCCAGTCCAATCCCCCTGACACAGCAGAACCACCTCAATCCAGTCACACAGGAACACATCCAGGCAGGTTTTAAACATCTCCAGAGAAGGAGACTCCACAACCCTCCTGGGCAGCCCCTTCCAGTGCTCTGTCACCCTTACTGGGAAGAAGGTCCTTCTCAGATTGACGTGGAACCTCCTGTGTTCCAGCTGACACCCACTGCCCCCTGTCCTATCACCAGATGACACAGAGCAGAGCCTGGCTCCATCCTCCTGACACCCACCCCTCATGTATTTATAGCCATTAATGGGGTCACCCCCCAGTCTCCTCTTCTCCAGTCTAAACAGACCCGGCTCCACGCAGCCCACATCCTGCAAAGGATCATCCCTGTTCCCTGCACCTCTGCCCCGGCCAGGACGGACGCGGTGGGTCCAGACCCACCCACCCCAGCGGGGGGGGGGGACACACAGTTATTTCAAGAGGGGAAAAACAACAAAAAAAAGAGGGTTTCTGGCCAAACAAAAACCTGGCAGAGAGATTCCTGCTGGTCCCTTTGAATTTCCTTCAGGGTTATTTTTCCTCTGCAGGGCTTGGAGCAGCGCTGGGCGCTGCAAAAACAAACCCCCCCTCTCTCCTCTCTCCTCGCGCTGTTTGGCTTGGAGTGGCCCAGCGGGCTCCATAAAACCACCGGCCCGTCGCGCCGAAGCCCCGGCACGATCTTCCCGCAGCTGGGGAACTCAGGCCGTCGGAACAGCAGAGAGCGTCCAGCTGTTTGTTTTTATTACTGGGCTGATAATTAATCCTAGAAGGGTTTTTTCAAAGGTCTTAAATCCTTCTATTTTTTCCCCTTCCTTCCCTTTGCTTAACTGCTTCGCGTGTGTTTCTTGGAGCTACCCTTGGTCACAGGCCGTGGTCTTCCTGGGAGTTAGGTGGCCGTCTGTGGGACTGGAGGGCACGTTGGTGGCCAGTTGCCTGCAAAAGGTCCCTTTGATCTGTTCCTAAGTCCTGTTCTTCATTCACAGAATCGCAGGACGTTAGGGATGGGAAGGGACCTCGAAAGATCATCCGGTGCAAGCCCCTGCCAGAGCAGGATGCCCCTAGACCAAGTCCCCTCCCAGCACCGACGCACAGCCTGGACAGTGAAGAAGTGAATTATCTGAGCAATAAGAGAAGAAGGCAGGTGGATCCTTGGGTTTATCCTCCTCCACCCCATCGCTCCAGGGCTCCTGCACCCAAGTCCCCAAGAGCATCCCTGAACCTCCTGCCCCAACACCCTTCACCAGCCAGGCACAGCCTGCTCCGGCCGTGCGGCTGCAGCTCGTTCCTGCCCGAGGCAAACCTTTCCTTCCTCTGGACGAAGATGCTGCCCTCAGGAAGAGACAGAGGAGGCCGAGCGTCCCGGACAGCGTGTGCCTGGCGAGGCCCGGAGGGTCCCAGCGACGCACGAGCACCTTCCTCCTCGTCACGGGCGCAGGGACGGCCGGCCGAGCCCCGCCGACACCCCGCAAACCTGCGGTTCATGGAGCTGGGGAGGGCAGAGGTTTTATCGCTGCATCAGAGGAAAAGGGCTCCGGGCAGGTCCACCCATGACCCCCCCACCCCACCCTGGGGAGACGCAGCCAGCCGTGGAGCTGGGTTCCCAGGTCAGGGAGCAAACTTCCCTTAAGGATGGGGAGGGGTAGGTTGTGAATGAAAAGATGAGATTAGCAGAAGGACAGGGCTGGCTTTTCCTCTGCTGTGGCAAGATGCTCTGCTCCCAGCACGGTGCCTCTCGGCTCCTCCTAGGGGGGTACTTGGAGCTCACGGAGCCCGACACCCACCCACCCTTAGTCACTGATCAGAGTCAGGTACCCCGGACCTTCTGCTGGAAGCCTTGGGGCCCCTCAGCGTAGCACCCAGAGGAATTTTCCACAGAGGACTAGCACTTGCCCGGCGTCCTCTGTTGGGGCTACTCAGGACAAGCCCTGGGTTCGGCGAGGCTGGAACAGCAGATCGACACCAGCTGAGCCCGTCCCACCCCAAACACCAGTCCGCTCCAGCACAGCGGCCGCAGGCACCACCCGCAGCCCAGTTACGTGCAGCGGGGCTGCCAGGAGCATCTGGCTGCGACACCTCCTGGATTTCACATCCAAGCACAGCGAGAAAAGTCACGTTAGGCTGGTCAGACCCTGCCGTGCCTGCTCCTGCTCCGCTCCGCAGCAGCCGAGGGCTTCCTCTGCCACCCAACAGCAAAGAACCCTCCGCTCTGCTGCCGGGGCTGCTGCAAAAAGCTCGTCAGCTGCCGTAGAGAGAGCAACCCCCCTGTGACCAGAACAGTCACAGAGACCAACCAGAAGGCCAGTGGGAGCAGCTCCCATCCCGTCGTGTGCCTGGGCTCCACCACAAAGGACCTGGGTTCTTCCAGCATCCCCTGAGGGAGCTGGGGCTGCTCAGCCTGGGGAGGAGGAGGCTGAGGGGAGACCTCCCTGAAGGGAGGCCGGAGTGAGGCAGGGGTTGGCCTCTTCTCCCTGGGGACTGGTGATAGGACCAGAGGCTGTGCCAGGGGAGGGTCAGATGGGATCCGAGTCAAAACGTCTTCCCAGAAAGAGTGGGGAGCCCTTGGCTGCGCAGGGAGGGGCTGGAGGCAGCATCCCTGGAGGGTTCAGCAGCCGGGGTGTTTGAGGAGCTGGGGTAGTGGTTGGGGCTGCAGGGCAGATGGTTGGACTTGATGGTCTTGAAGATCTTTTCCAACCTGGACGATTCGATGATGCTGTAATTCAGCTGCTGGAGATGACACAAGCCAGGGGCTAAGGTGGTGGCTCCTCTGCGCTGCACAAGTGCTGGGGAGGTTCTCTGGCTGCCTGGCTGGCAGGTGGCAGCTCCTCACCCAGGTCATAAGTGTTGGTTTATGCTGTCGTAAGTCCCTCAGACGCCGGGTGAGTGCAGACTTACCCACGTTCATTGCCCCTAAGCACCTCACAACAAGTGACCAACTGTCCCACTTTACCTCCACCCGCTCATCTCGGGGGTTGAGCTCCCCTGAAAGACCCTCATCACCTCTGGGACCAGTCTAACTGAGCCAGACTAAGGAGGGGTTAGGGCTGGGCCACAACAGGAAACAAAAGAGGGGGAAGGATGTTCTCTCGCTCCAGGCGACTCAAGCTCCCAGCCCGTCAAGGCAGTAACTGGGGGAACCTCGAGAAGTCTGGGACCGCGCACGATGGCCAAGCTGGGGTCAGGGTTAAGCCCTGCCCAACCCCCCCCGCCCAGGGCTGCGGCGCTGGGAACCGGGCGAGAGCTGCGTCAGCCCCCGCGCAGCATCGCTCCGGGGGATTTCTCATGCGGCTCCGGGGCTGTCAGGAAGCGGTTAAGAAAGCAAAGGAAACCGAAGCGAGTCAAAGGGAGTTTTGATCCCGCTCGCCCTCTTCCCCGACGGCGGCGCTGACGCCGGAGAGCGGGATTATTCAGAGCCCCCTTTGAAGCGGCGCTTGCGTCAAAGGATGGCACCTGAAAGCAGGGAATCGTCTCGATTCCAGCCCGGATTCCAAGCAGAAAGGAGCCCGGGGTGGGGACTGGTGGTTATTTAGGGCAGAGTCTTGTCTCTGCAAACGCTCGAGGTGTTTGCTCAGCCGCTGCCACCAGTACGGCTTCCCAGTCCCCACTGGGCAGCACCAGAATCAAAGCTGGTTTGTGTGCTCTGCCCCAAGCTGGGCTCAAAACGGGGCCGAGACACCCAAGGCCATCCCAATCCCCATCCCCATCCCAGTGCAGTCCCAGCTTATTCAACGATTCCCAAAAAACTACTCTGGAGGGTCATAAACCTCTCATTTCAGAGCAAACAGGCAGCCACGGGGGGGTTTCTGCAAAGCCACCCAAAAAGCCAGGGGTTTTCTTTGCTTCCCTTCTCCCTGGAGGCTCCAATATGTTTTCAGCTGGTCTGGCTGCCCCCCAGAGCCGCTGCAGCCTGACGTCACCCCAGGCTGCCCCTCCAGCTCCCAGTGATGCTGGCAGCTCTCTAAAGATAGATCTGAGCTGAGATTATCGGCCCCAGCTTATTAATAGGAGGCAGCTGCTCTTTAAAGAGGGTCTTAAATAATGTAAAGAAACTTTGTCGTTTTTAAAAGCCCCTTCGAGGGAGCCCAGTGACCCCTCCACACCTCTCACACCCACACAGGGGATGTTTGGTCACCCTCTTTTGCTCCAGAGCAGCTTCTCCCACTGGCAGGGGCCAGGGGCCAGGGCTCCATCCCAGCTTCAGACTGAAGGGGTTGTGGAGGTAGGAAAGGGCACCCCAGACCATGATTATGGATTCATAGACTGTTGGGTTGGAAGGGACCTCCAAAGAACGTCCAGTCCAACCCCCCTAAGTGAAGCAGGGCCAGTGCTCACCACACCAGGTTGCCCAGAGCTCCAGTCAACCTGACCTTGAGTGGCTCCAGAGATGGGGCCTCCACTCCCGCTCTGGGCAGCCTGTTCCAGGGATCCCCCACCCTCAGACTCCAGACCTTGTTCCTCCTGTCCAGCCTCCCTCTGCCCTTTTCCACTTTCAAATCTGGACCCCCCCATCCTGTCGTTCCCTGCCCTTGGGAGCAGCCTTCCCCAGCTGTCTTAGAAGCCCCTTCCAGGGGTTGGAATGTTGCTAGAAGGTCCCCTGGGAGCCTTCTCCTCTCCAGGCTGAACAGCTCCAACTCCCTCAGCCTGTCCCCAGAGCAGAGGGGCTCCAGTCCTGTGAGCTCTGAGCCAGCTGAGCGGCTCCCAAGTGCAACACAGCCCAAGAAAGTGGTGAAGGGCCAAAACAATCCCAGAAACCGACTGGGTTGGGAGGGAGCTCCGAGCATCCCCAGTGCCAACCCCCTACCAGGGGCAGTGACACCTCTCCCCAGACCAGGCTGCCCACAGCCCCATCCAACCTGCCCTTGGACACTGCCAGGGATGGAGCAGCCACAGCCTCCGTGGGCAACCTGCTCCAGAGCCTCAACCCCCCTCCCAGGGAGAGATTTCTGCCTAAATAACAACGTCTGTGAAACTCCTGGCTGTGGAAACCAGCTGCTCATGGACCATCTGGCCCAGGCAGGAGCTGCTCTGAGGCTGGGGTGAGCGGAGACAAGAGTCTGCCCCGTTTGCTGGGGGCAGGAGGGAGGCGCTGCCCCGGGCAGCCCTGCTCCCTGCAGCATCATCGTCCTCCTCTCGGTAACTTCATCCCGCCCCCGAGAACTGAACAATGGAGTGAAACCTTAGCCCCGCTGCTCCCAGCCTGGAAACACAACCCTCCGGCGCGGTGGAAGACGCTGCGGGCTGCCCTGGCCACCCCACTCAGCGCCGACCCAGCGAGCAGCGGGGCGATTCCCAGTGCGGAGGGCTGCGGGCTGGACCGGCAGGGTGCTGCCGCCGGCAGGGTGCTGCCGCCGAGGTCCCGCAGCGCTGCCCCGCACCTGCAGGCGGGAGCTGCCGGCGGCCGCTGGGAGCCAGACAGCGGCGGGATGACGCTGCCTTTGAAGGCCAAAGCTCATCCCCACGGCACGAAGAGAGGTGACGGCCAGACCCATCAGCGGGAGCTGCTCTTCCCGGTGCGAGCAGCGGCCGCGGGGCCGGGCTGGGGCAAACACCGGGGAGACGCCGGCATCCTGGAGCAGCCTCCAAGCCTCACGCAGCCAGCCCACACGCGTCTCATTCCCACACTTGGGGCTTGAAGGAGGCTCTTCCTCTTGGCAGCATTTCGCGGTGCTTTTGGTAATCCAGCCCCGAAGAGGACGCCACGACCGCGGGCCGCCCGGCTGGACCCCCTCCCCCCCGCCGCCCCGGCACCCGCTTCGCTCCAGCTCCGGAAGCCGCTGGCAGCCGGTTCGCGGCGTTTTAGGAGTGGGAGGGTCGGCAGATAGGAAACCCACCACCTGAAACAGCTGATGACACACGGAGCCCCTTCCCACACACACCCGCTCGCCCTGTGGATCACCTGGGGCTGCCCCTCACTGAAGCACAGATTGGCTGAGGGTCAGGGGTTGGGATGGACCTCGACAGACCATCACCCTCTTCATCGTGTCCAGCTGCCGGGAAGGGGCAGTCAGTGACCCCTCCACAGGGAGATCCTGCTCCTCTCCAGCAGCTTCAGACACCCAGCAATCACCCAGCCCAGCCCCACTCACTGATGCTGTGACAGAAAATCACCTCCTTGCTGCAGAGAGGAAGGTTGAAGCCTTCATCACCCTCTTCATCAAGGAAACACACAGAGGAAGGAGCAGGTAGCCCCAATGGATTAAGGAAGAGGGGTCCCTACAACTGCCTCCTTACATGACACGATGGATGAGTGGCCACAGTGGGCTGCTGAGGGTTCAAATCCACCTGCCAGCACAGCCTGGCTCCAGCCCCCTGACACCCACCCTTCACATATTGATCAACATTCATGGGGTCCCCCCTCAGGCTCCTCCAAGCTTGGGAGCCCCAGCTCCCTCAGCAGGGAGATGCTCCCCTCCCTCCATCATCCCTGTGGCTCTGCGCTGGGCTCTCTCCAGCAGCTCCGTGTCCTCCTGGAGCTGAGGGGCCCAGAACTGGCCACAACATTGTCCCCGTGCTGGGGATTTCAGCCGGTGGCAGCCACAGATGACATCAGGGCCTGACGAAACGAGAGGATCCTGTTTGTTTCAGAAGCTGATTTAGCCCAGATACGTTAGGGTTTGGCCCAGCACCCCGGAGGTCTCGGGTCCATTGACACAAAATAAAACAACACCAGAATATAACCCAGAAAAACACCCTCCCAAAGCACCCCAAGCAAAACAAAAACACAGCAGAAACCCCACAGATGTGGCCAGGCTGGTGGTTGTTCCAGAGCAGAGAGCAAGCCCCAGCCCCTTGGCCAGGACCCGTCCACCCGCTGAGCAGAGCCTGTCAAAACCAGTAATGAGCAACAGCCGGGCTGTGCTGGAGCTGGGCGAAGCGCTGGGTGGCTGGTGGTGGGCATGGATGGAGGGAAGGGGGGGAAGGAGGACCACCAGCCTTTTTTGTGTGTGTGGACCTGGAGCTGTTGGAGCGAGGCCAGAGGAGGCCACCGGGCTGGATGCTCAGGGGGCTGCAGCCCCTCTGCTCTGGGGACAGGCTGAGGGAGCTGGGGCTGTTCAGCTGGAGAGGAGAAGGTGCTGGGGGGACCTCAGGGCAGCTTCCAGCCCCCCAAGGGGCTCCAGGAAAGCTGGAGAGGGACTTTTCCTGAGGGATCCAGTGCTGGGACAGGGAGGCTGGGTTCCAGCTCCAAGAGGGGAAACTGAGCTGAGATCTGAGGCAGAAAATCCCCCCCAGCAGGGTTCTGAGACCCTGGAACAGGCTGCCCGGGGAGGCTGTGGCTGCTCTTTCACTGGCCATGTCCAAGGGCAGGTTGGATGGGGCTGTGAGCAGCCTGGTCTTGGGAGAGGTGTCACTGCCCCTGGCAGGGGGTTGGTGAAGGACTGAGCTCCTGCTGGGACTCACTGGGAGCTGTGGAAGGGACCAGCGGTGGTCGCCCTCAGTGCTCCTGCTCTGCCCTCGCTGGTGCAGGGTGCTGACTTTCTCTTTATTTCCCAGTTCCTCTCTCTTTGCCCCAGTTCCTCTTCTCCCAGAGCTCTGCTCCCTGCCCGAGGCTCTCAGCCACAGCGCTTGTGCCATCTGCTGACCGAAGGCTGCTGGTTCCACGGCCCCAACACACCGCAGCACCCAGCATCTGACAGCACCCACTCCCCCCGCCACCAGCACCTCCAGGTGCCTCCTTCTCTCCCCTCGCTCCCACCATCACCCCCTGACTCTCGACCATCCCCCAGAATTCGGTTAAATCCTAAAAACTTCCAAAGAGGAGGAAATTCTGCTCCTGGGCAGCCCCTTACAGCCACCCAGGTGGTCCCCAGGGCAGAGGAGAGGGGGGAAAGGGCTGCACCCAGCTGTTGTGAGACCTGACTTAGGGGGCAAAGAGGGTAGAAGCAGTCCAGGTAGAAGTGTCCAGGCAGAGAATCATAGAATCATAAAATCATTGAGCTGGAAGGGACCTTCAAGAGCCACCTACAGGGACCTTTTCATCCAGATCAGAGCAGTCAGAGCCCCAAAGCCCAACATGCCCTGGGATGGTTCCAGGGATGGGGCTTCTCCCAGCTCTCTGGGCAACCTCAGCTCCTTCACAGTGAAGTTTCCTCCTTCTCTCCTGTCTTTCAATTTAAAACCATCCCTCCAGGTGCTGTCAGAGCAGAACCTGCCAGAAAGGCCACCTCCATCTTCCTCACCAGCCCCTTTAAACATGGAAAGTCCATTTTTAGGTTAGAAAAGGCTCTGAAGATCATCAAATACAACCATCAGTCTAGCCCATGATACGATGGATAAGCGGCCACAACGGGCTGCTGAGAGTCCAAATCCACATGCCAGCACTGAGTGGTTCCTGATGCTTCACCAGAACACCCCCTGTTCTTACCTAACCCTCCTGTTTAAGAGACAGCAGGAGCCTTTCCAACACCAACCAGCATCTTCACCTCCTCAGCAGAACCCAGCAACCCCCAAACCTCAGCAATGACAGAACATCAGGGGGATTGGGCTAGATGATCCTTCGAGGTCCCTTCCAATCCCTAATGATTCTATGGCTCCATCCTCCTGACACCCACCCTTCACATATTGATCAACATTCATGAGGTCACCTCCCCATCTCCTTTTCTCCCAGCTCCAGAGCCCCATCTCCCTCAGCCCCTCCTCAGCAGGGAGATGCTCCCCTCCCTTCATCATCTCTGAGGCTTTGTGCTGGACTCTCCAGCAGCCCTGTGTCCTACAACTGAGGGCTCCAGACACCAGATTCCAGCTGTGCTCCCACCAGTTCACCTCCTGAGCAGAACACAGCAAGCCCCAAACCCCAGCAATCCCAGCCCAGACCCACTGCTCCCCCAGTCCCCCTAAGAGTGGGGGTGAAGGAGCGCAAGGGGGGGTTCCCCTGCCCTTTTCACTGCTCAGGTGAACGGAGCTGCGCATCTCCGCTGCCCAAGCGGAGGGCACTGCTGGCTAGTGAGCTGAGCCTGGCTTTAGTCGACCCTAAAGCCCTTTGGCACAGAAAATCTCGCCCTAGACAAGAAGTTGCTGCAGCAGCAGCTGAGAAACCCTCTCCACGTTTAACCCCCCAACACTGATCTCAGCAGCCCCCCCAAAGAGGAAACAACCGGGCTGCTAAACCCCAGCCCGACAAAGGGACCAGCACTGGGTTTGTCTCAAAAGATGAGGACTGGGGGAAACGGGGTGAAAAGAGACGAGTGAAGGGCAGCAGCTGCCACCTTGCCCTCTGTTTCGGTGGCCCAGCCTTGTGGCCTGTGCTCCATCACATCGAGAAGTCTTTCCATCCAGGTCCTTGGTGAGAAGAAGTGTCCCAGTGATTTTTTATCCCAAGCAGCAGATTTTCCTGCTTTTCTTTTCCCCCAAAATTAACGTCGATGAGAAAGTCCTGCAGAAGGATTCTGCTCTCCCTCTCCCACCTGCAGCTCATGCTCTGCTATCACTTCCACTCTCCCTGCTTCTTGTTTCCTTTCACTGGTGGAAAAGGGCCCAAAGTGGCTGGGAAAAAAGAAGAAGAAAAGGGTTTGAAAAGGGAGACGCACAGGAGGGTGTAAAAAAACCTTCCAAGTTCAGTTTGAGCTGCATCAAAGCACTCACAGGCTCCTTAGAGATGGCTCTCCACGTGCTCTGGGCTTGGGATCCCCTCCATGCATCCGTCTCACTCGTTATCCCTTTTATTCCCATTATTCCCATTACTCCCATCAGCCAGTATTCCCATTTCTCCCTCGCTCTGAGCACTTTAGAGCCAAAACCCTCTGGGAGGGCAGTTCTGCCTCAGGAGGGCTGGATGCCTCAGGTGGGCTGGATGCAGAGGGTTGGGTTTCCAGGGCTTCGGATGCTCCTCCGACATCACATTGGGATCCTGACGGGTCCCGCTGATAGCTGCCAGAAACCAGACACCTGGGGAGCTGCTGCCATCGAGACCCTCCCGCTTCAGCTCCCGCCGGCGGCTGGGAGCAGCTTTCTCCTGGTTTCACCTAACCGAGTTAAACAGAGGGGTAATGGCCCCGGGGAGTTGTTAATGACATTAACTTGCCGGTCAAAAAGAGGCCGATGATTTATGGTCACTTGTCATGGATCCTCTCAGACTCCTTCCCAGAAACTCCCCGGTGGCCTCTCGCTGCCAAACCGCAGCGGCTCGGAGCCTCGGTCCATCCCCAGCTCTCATGGTGCTAATGGGACTGGGAATGGGGCTGGGCCGAGCCTGCGGCAGCTTCGGCCCGAAGACACCTGCAGATCTCCAAGCCTTTGGGTGTTTCAGAGGCCGCTGCTGCCCTGCAAAGCAAGGGAGGGCTGGATGCGACCCATGGATGCACACGGAGCGGGATGAGGACAGCCAGCACAGCCCCGCTGTGCCAGCACAGCCCCGCTGCCAGCTGCCCGATGCTCAGCTCCCCTTGCCTTCCCGTTCCCTGCCTCAAGCCACCCAGCACCTCGTCCCTCAGCGGGTCCTGAGAGCCAAACCCCATTAATCTCGGCCACACCGAGTCATTAGGGGCCGATAAAGCTACTTACCCCAATTCCTTCCTGCTCGTCTCGATCCCAGCCGAGCATTTTACCTCGGCGCCGGCTGCCTCCCGCCATCAACAAGCCAAGGTGTAAAGTTACTGCCTGTTTGCTCTCGCCTTTTGGTGGTTCCAGCCCCAAAGAGCCCGCTCAGGCGCGGCACCCAATCCGCCTGGCGATGGGGAAGGGGCTGTGCCAGCGGGGCATCAGGGGATGGGTTCGTTGGTGCCCGAGGAAAAGGGCTGTGGGGACCACACGGGCTGCGGTTTGAGGAGCCTGGGCTGGTTTCAATGAGCTGCTCCTGCGTGGGAGTAGGGACCCCGGGGTCTGGGCAGCAAGTGCAGCTCGAAGAAGAGGCAAGAAAGGAGCACCTGGAAGCACAGAAAGCGATGCTGACGCCCCCGTCAAGGGAGCAGCATCAGGCCCACAGCGAGGGGCAGCACCACGTGGAGCCATCCCAGAGAGCCTCAGACACCCCCCAGGGCAGCCCCAAAAGCTTCAGCAGGGTCTGAGCTTCCTCCCCTCCGAAGGAGCAGATGCTGAAGCAGGGCTGCCATCGCCCCACACCACAAAACCCCGCGGGGAAGGCGGGGGGGGGG
>VXBP01010616.1:226253-258689 GCA_013400115.1 Rhinopomastus cyanomelas | reverse complement strand
GGGGGGGGGGGGGGGGGGGGGGGGTCCTGACGAGGGGTTCGGCCACGGTTCCCATTCCACACTGGAAAACGAGGCGCTGCGTGCGGGGATGCCCCACACAGGGCTGAACCCACGGGCTGTGGGGCCGGGAAGGAGCCCTCTTGTCACACGGAGTGGGCTGTGAGCGCTGCTCTCCTCCAGCCACTGTATTTATTTTCCCTCCTGCTCCAGCCCCTCACTTCCTTGCCTGCTTTTGGGGAGTTTATTTATTCAGCCTCCCCTAACAGTCGGGTTCGGCTGCTTCAGTGGGGCAGGAGATACCGGCCCAGCGCAGACAGCCACGAGCCCAGCTCTGTCAGGGCTATCAGCAAACACCAGCCCCGGAGGCCAGCCAGGAATTTTAATTGAAATAGCCGGTCACCGGACTCAGATAAGGCCCAGCATCACCCCACAGCCCCGTGGGGCTCCCCCAGTGCTCCCTCGGGGAGCTTCCAGCACCCCAGCCCCACTCTCCAAGCTCATAGCGGGTGTCCCTGGTCCTAGTTTATGCCCCAGGTCAGTGCCCAGCCGCCAAGGCAGCACTGGGATGGACTGGGGAGGGGAACTGGGGGCTCAGTGCCGCTGTCGGTGGGCAGCTCATGTTGAGGGGGGGCTCTCACAGCATCTCCCCCACCCCGCCCCATCCCAGTCCGCAGGAACTAGGTGGTCTGTGCCCTTATCAGCCCTTATCTCCCGGAGCCGCTCGCTAATGTGACCTTAATGGAGGTAAAATCGACTCGATTTGTTTTATTGCAGCCCAGCCCCTCCACTCCCACCCCAAGCCCCCCCCGCCTTCCCCTTGTTTTGGAAACCCAAAGGGGAGGGGGCTGGAGCTGAATCAAGAGCCATCTCTGAGCATCCCAGGCGGTAGGGACCCCCCNCCACCCCCGGCCCTGGAAGATGCTGCCCACCCCCTTCTCGGTGAAGGACATCCTCAAGCTGGAGCGGCCGGGGGAGGCTGGGGGACCCCCCGCTCGCAACCCCGGTAGGTGACCCGGGAAGGGGTGGGCGGTAGGGGGGACCCCACAGGGCCGCGCTGGAAAGACGGCGGCGGAGCCCCGCGATGCATCCTCGCACCCAGCGTCCCCATGGAGCCTCTGCTGTGGGTTTCCTCCCCATTTTTCCCTCGTTTTCCACGGGGGTTGGGGTTTTTTAGGGTGATTTGGAGTGTTTTCAGGACGTCCCGCGCATCCTCCCCCGCCCCCTGCTCCGTCTGTCCCCGCCGCTGCCTTCGGGGAAACGAAACGGCCCGGAACGGGTGGATAGAGCTGGTTTTTCTAGCACTTTTCTGACGAAAAGCCCAAATCGCCTGCGTTTTCGATGACAGAAATCCTCGTCTAAAAAAACCTCCGTAAATAGGGGAGGGGGGGTCTTCGCGCCCATTGCAACCAGCCCCGGGGCTGCGGGGCCGCGGCTCCGGAGCGGCCGCCGAGGGGTTCGGCTTAGATCCCCTTCTCCCCATCGACAAAATCCCAGAAAGTTTGTTTTGCTCCTGTTTCCCTCACTCCCGGCGGCTGCAGAGCGGAGAAACCAGTTAGGAGCGGAGGCTGAGTACTGGGAGGCACTGGAATACGGAGCTAGACAGTTAGATACGGAGACGGTGAGAGGAGCCCGGAGAGGGTGAGAGGAGCCCGGGGAGGGTGAGAGGAGCCCGGGGAGGGAGAGAGGAGCCCGAGGAGGGAGAGAGGAGCCCGGGGAGGGAGAGAGGAGCTCCCTGCCGGCTTCACACCTGCAGACGGATCCTTCAAACCCCCGTCAATTCCCCGCGTCTCCCTCCTCAGATTCCCCAGGGTCCCCGGGCATCACTGGGGGGTGGTCGCCCACAGGACCCCCAGCCGGCTACCAGCAAAGCAGACCCCAGTGAACCCAGACAAAGCCTCCACTTTGCATCTCCTGGCAGATCTCAGCCGTTTTCCCTCCATCGTTCCCAGCTGCTTCGTTTGCCTCGGTTTTGCTAAAATCCCAAGAGCTGCAGGATTTACCTTTCCCGGGGCTCTGGGGATCAGTCCTAAAGGATTTCCTCTTCCCATTGGATCCATCCCCCCGGAGCAGGGCGTGAGGACAGGGATTTGTAATTTAGGGGACTCAAACCTGCATCAAACCAAACCCCCTGTGTCCCCGGGTCACCCACAACAGCCGAGGCTCAGGAGGCACCAACATTCATTTAACAGTCTATTTCCATTCCAAAAATCAGGGCATTTTCTGGAATTCCCATTAAACATCCCAAGAAAATTCCTATTTAATTTATCAACTATCTAATTCCATCCAACAGAGGGGAAAATATCTTTAATTCCTGTTAAACGTCCCAGGAAAATTCCTATTTAATAGATCGGCTGCCTAATTCCATCCAAAAAAAAAAGGGAAAATCTTTAATTCCCGTTAAACGTCCCAGGAAAATTCCTATTTAATTGATCAACTGCCTAATTCCATCCAAAAAGGGGGAACTTTCTGGAATTCCCGTTAAACATCCCAGGAAACGTCAGGTTTATCAACCCTGCTTCGCAGAATCCCAGAACCATTTAGGTTGGAAAAGACCATCAAGACCGAGCGCAAACATCCGCATCTCATCGCCGGGGTCCCCGCGTGCCCAGCGCGGCCGCTCCTTCGGGAACGCGCCCTTGCTGGGAGCAGACCCAGCCCCGGCTCTCACTCCGCTTTGGGTCTTTCTGGCTGCAGGAGAGTGTCCGCTCGGCCGCCGCTTCGAGGCGGAGGAGAGCAAAGCGGAGCCCTGCCACCAGCCCAGGCAGCGCCAGCGGCGAAAACCCCGAGTCCTCTTCTCCCAGGCTCAAGTGTTCGAGCTGGAGCGACGGTTTAAGCAGCAGAAATACCTGTCGGCCCCGGAGCGGGAGCAGCTGGCCCGAGCGCTCAAGCTCACCTCCACGCAGGTCAAAATCTGGTTCCAGAACCGCAGGTACAAGTGCAAGAGGCAGAGGCAGGATAAGTCCCTGGAGCTGGCTGCCCACCCGCTGCCCCCACGGAGGGTGGCGGTGCCTGTGCTGGTGAGGGATGGCAAACCCCAGCCCTACCCAGCCCCGTACGGCATCGGCGCCAGCCCTTGCTCCTACGGCTCCTTCTACAGCGCCTACAGCAGCAGCCCGTACGGCGCCAGCTACAGCGGAGGCTACGCCGGGGTGCCCCCCAGTGCCACCCCCACTGTGAACGTGAGCTTGGGCATGGCCGGCGCCGCCCAGCACCAGCCCTCCTGTTTGCCAGCCGCGGTGCAAGCGGGGATCAGGGCTTGGTAGATGGCCGTGGAGGTCAGGACTGCCCGAAAAGCCTCGGGGAAAAGCCCCTCTCCGCCCTGGAGCCCAGCCCTTCTCAGGACGGCAGCTGAATCCCACGGGTTTCTGCCCGCCTGGGCACCGAGATGTCCCCGGAGCATCCACCCCGTCCAGGCAGCTCGAGGGGTCGCACCTCTGCGAAGGAGAGAGGGGGACGCTGCCGCTCTGATGCTGCCGCTCCGGGGACGCGGTGACCGAGGGTGTTTATTTATTTAATCCCCGTCTGGCCCTTCCTGCTCCCGCGGGGGATTTGTTCCTCCGGGATTCCAGCACACGACCACCGCCAGGAGGGCACCAAACCAGTTGGACAACTGGAAACCAGGGTCCGTGCGCATCGCCGTGAGCTCGAACGGACAGGAGTTAGTGCTCTGGGGGCTTCTGCATCTCCTGAGATCCAGTTCTGGCTGCTGCTTCCTCATCTCTCCCAGCACGGATGTTCATCCACCTTTATTATTATTAATAAGAATTTTTATTACTATTGGCAAATAAACCCCAAACTGGTGACGCTGTGTTTTCACTCCTTCCTCGACTGGGATTTCTGGCTTCTCCCAGCCATGGTTTTGCACCTGAGCATCACAGCCTGAGCCACAGCCAACAGCTCCAAACCAAAACCTGCTTGAATAGCAATAATTAACTCCAAAAGCTAATTGCCTCGTGGGCCAAGCGTGGGGAGCCCTTGAGGATTAACCCCCCCTACGTCTTGGAAAGAGTCTACTGGGAAAATACCTCTCTGTGTGTGCTTGTGAAATGCAGGAGGGCTGAAAGGCATCACCCAGCCGCAGGGTGGGTCAAAGCTGGGCAGCAAAGCCACATCCCACCACCCCAGCAGTCCACAGCCTCACACTTGGGGGATAAACCCACCGAGACCTCGCCAGACCCACCTGTGGTCCCCAGTATGGGCTTCGCTCATGCTGAGGGGAGGAAAACCCACACGAAGGTCACTGCCTGGTCCAAAAGAGGCTCGATCCTGCCCACAGCAGTGCCAGGATGCGCCAGGGATGGAGCGGGAGCTGCTCACAGCTGCCACCACATGGGGCGGGCAGCACCCCCCAGCCCAACCCCGCAGCCTCGTCCCCACTCCTTTCCCGACAGCTTTGAGCCCCCCGGGCCGCTGGAGACTCCAGGATGCCATTTAGCTTTTATCTGTGATCCCACTCAGCCCCATCGCTCTGCTGCTCTCTCGCTCCCCGGATGGGGCAGCCTTGACATCCCAGTCAAACCAGAAAAACTCCTCTCAGGGAGGTATCTGGGAGCCTGGAGACGACGGGGCGAGGTGACAGCGGCGCTAGGGGCTGACCCTCTCCCCTCCCCTTCATCCATCCCCGCTCACTCGGGGATATCTCGGGTCTCTGGAGCCGCCAGGGGACCTCAGCAGGGTCTTTTCCCGGGGGAACCGCTGCCAGCATGGGCAGGGAGAACCCCAGCGAGAACTCCACGCGGGGAGAAGAAGCCTGGAGATGGGACTCGTGAGCACTGGAGGCACCATTCACCCCCCTCGTGAAGCGGCTTCCCAAAAGCCCGGTTCTCAGAGGGTCAGGATGCCCTTAAATCTGGGGGCCCTCTGTCACCCCCATCTCTGCAGCCCAAATCAGAAGGAACCCTCTCTAACCAACTGCTGCAAAAACAGGCTTCCCCAAGCACCCCCCACCCTGCACAGGAACCACCCAGAGGTCCCCTAAACCTTCTCCTGGACCAAAGCTCATGGGTCTCTGCCAGGGAAGGAGGTTCTGGCCATGGAGGGGCTGGAGGTTCAGGAGTGAGGCAGCCCAGGATGGACGTGCAGATGGAGCGGGGTGGGCAAGCAGACAGCAGGGCTGTGGAGAAGCGGGTGAGCGGGGAGCTGCAGGACAACCCCCCCATGGCCTCCTCCCAGCTGTGGACTGAGAACACAGCAGCACCGTGCAGCAGCTCCTGATGTCCTCCCCAACAGCAAGCCCGTGGCTTATAGGGCCAGCAGGTGGCTCAAATAATCTTGGGCTCCTGTCGCCCCATAAATCGTCTCCTTTCTCATCCTAGAGGAGGATGATGGGGCTGGGATATTGAAGCTACCGAAGTCTGCAGTGGAGATGCCAGGAGCATCAGGAGGTCAAAGAACCAGAGAACAGGGGAGGGTTACGAGGAGGGTTTGGGGCTGCACAACCTGCTCTGGGCTCCATAACCAAACACCCTCCTACAGAATCAACACAGCCCTCGGGGAGCTCAGGGAAATCTATTGTTTCCCCTTTTGAAAGGTACAAAAACCCCCAACGTGCCCAGGCAGAGGATGAGGGGCTGGGTTGAGGGAAGGCTTTAGGGACAGGTGAGCAGGTCGTGCTATTCCAACAGCATAAGGGCGACGGGGCTGTAGGGTGGGGGTCACACCTGGCTCCGAGGGGTCGCAGCAGTCCTCAGGGATTGGGAAGGGTTTAGAATCAGAAGGGATTGGAAGGGACCCTGAAAGGTCATCTAGTCCAATCCCCCATAGTTTTGGTGCTTCAGAGGGGGTTTCTGGACATAGGATGGAGTACACAGGTCCTGAGGCTTCTCAAATTGATGCTGTCCCGTTACTAAGAGGTTCTCCTGCCCCTCTGCTCTGCCCTGGTGAGACCCATCTGGAATCTGGTGTCCAGTTCTGGGCCCCTCAGCTCCAGAAGGACTCAGAGCTGCTGGAGAGATCCCAGCACAGAGCCACAGAGATGATGGAGGGTGTGGAGCATCTCCCTGCTGAGGAGAGGCTGAGGGAGCTGGGGGTCCTGAGCTTGAAGAAGAGGAGACTGAGGGGTGACCTCATGGATGTTGACCAGTATGGAAAGGGTGGCTGTCAGGAGGATGGAGCCAGGAGGAAAATACCTTGGGCATCCCCCACTCCCTTGTTTCATGAAAATAGTGGAAGGTCTTGAAGAAAACTCTCAAATACCACACACCCCCCTTCCCCAATCCCAGCTGGATCCCCAAAAGGATGAACTCAGGCAGGCACCCTTCTCCTCGCCAAAAAGAGCTCGGGGGTGCTTTGCCAGGGATAGGGGGAGGCTGGGATTTGCCTCTTAAAGAGGAGGCTGAGGTCTGGTCGTGACCCCACGGTGGGGGGACGATGGGGAAGGGTGTCCCCAGCACGAGGGAGGGGGCAGTAAAGAACTGGAGAAGCGGATGGAGCCCAGAGAACAAGCGCAGGGTGTTGGCTGCGGCCGGGGCTCTCCAATCAGCCCGGGAGGGTTGGCTCCCTGCCCTATAAATCGCGGAGGCAGCCGGGGGGGAAGGCACAAGTGCCTCTGGGCACAGGGGAAGAGGAGGAGGATGAGTGCCGGGGTGCTCCTAGCGAGGCAGCAGAGAGCACCCAGCAGCACCCCAGCCCCCACGAGCAGCACCCAAGTGACAGCCCAGCAGCCCATGCCCACGTCTTCCCGGCCACGCACGTCCTTCCTCATCCAAGACATCCTGTGGGATGGAGCCCAGGGAGAGAGCAGAGGGCTTGGCAGCGCGGAGAGGGAAGAGCCAGGGCCGGCCGCGGCAGAGGGCAGTGAGGTCAGCTCAGCCCTGGGGGCTGCCCCAGGGCACCAACCCGGGGACCCTCATCCCCCAGGAGCATCCCAAGCCCGTGGGATGCCCCGCTCTCCAGAGACAGGTAAGGGCTGGGAGCTGCTGGTTGGGGGAATGGATCGGTGATGCCTACACCTGGGTCAGGGAAGGTCCACTTGCCTGGGGAGTTGCCAGCTCGTGCCCTAAATACCAGGGACTAGCTGCTCTAGCACTGGGAAGCGAGGGAAGAGCAGCTGCCTGCAGACCTTTCACCAGGAGAGCCCGAAGAGCAGGATCTGCCTAAAGACCCATCAAAGCCCCCCCCCAGCCAGTGGCTTTCTGCCACATCTGGGCAAGCAAAGCTCCCCCTTCACCCAGAAGGCTAGTGGGGCTTTGCTTACCTGGATTAAAGAAAGGGGGCACTTAGGATGGAAAAGCTCCCTTGTAGGACTGTAGGATGGTGTCACCCCGTTAGATGAGGGCACTGCTATGGAACATCTGTCCATGTGTCTGCATCTGGATGTATCTGGATAGGTTATGGAATAACCAAGCAAAATGAGACCCCCACCTGCAGGCCTGTGCTCAGCTCTGGGGTCCTCAGCACAAGAGGGACCTGGAGCTGTTGGAGAGAGGAGGAAGCCATGAGGATGCTCAGAGCTCCTCTGCTCTGGGGGCAGGCTGAGGACGCTGGGGCTGTTCAGCCTGGAGAGGAGAAGGCACCTTCCAACCAGTGAAAGGGACCTCTAAGCTGGCTGGGGAAGGCTGTTCCCAAGGGCAGGGAATGAATGATAGGATGAGGGGTCCTGGTCTGAGGCTGGAAAAGGGCAGAGGAAGGCTGGACAGGAGGAACAAGGACTGGAGTCTGAGGGTGGGGGATCCCTGGAACAGGCTGCCCAGAGAGGGAGTGGAGGTCCCATAGAATCATCTTGGCTCGAAAGGACCTCCAGGATCATCAAGCCCAGCCCTCATCCCAACAGCTCCCAAACCCCTAGACCACAGCCTCAAGTGCTCTGGCTACTCAGTTTTTAAACCCCTCCAGGGACGGGGACTCCACCACCTCCCTGAGCAGCCTGTTCCAGTGCCCAGCCCACCCCTTGGGGAAGAGCTTCTTCCCAGGATCCAGTCTAAACCTCCCCTGATGCAACTGAAGGCTGTTTCCCCTCACCCCCATCCCTGCAGCCATTCGAGGTCAGGCTGGCTGGGGCTCTGAGCAACCTGGTCTGGTGCGTGCTGGCCCCGCTTGGTGTGGGGGGGTTGGACTGGGTGCCCTCTGGAGGTCCCTTCCAGCCCCGTGGCTCTATGAGAAACAAGTCTTTTTCTCACTGGGATGGGAAAACCAAGAGATCCGGGCAAATTCCGAGCAGATAATCCTCTTTCCTCCCGCAGGTACCACCGCAGACATCCACGGGCCAGGCTGTGCCCCCACCCCACGCCCCCCCAAGCCGGCGAAGCGCTCGCGGGCGGCCTTCTCCCACAGCCAGGTCATCGAACTGGAGCGGAAATTCAGCCACCAGCGGTACCTGTCGGCCCCCGAGAGAGCCCACCTGGCCAGGAACCTGCAGCTCACCGAGACGCAGGTGAAGATCTGGTTCCAGAACAGGAGGTACAAAACCAAGAGGAAACAGGTCGCCGCCGAGANTGCCAGCTTAATCCCCCCACCCCACCCCACCCCCGTCCCTCTGCCCTTCCACAGCCCCAGATGCCAACCAACAGCAGCACTTGCCTTGACAGCCCGGAGAAGCCAAACCTGAGCGGCCGGGGAGCGGGGACAATAGCCCACTGACAGATGGGTTTTGCATATCCGGGTGTTGAGGCTGCTTGAAGGTTCCCTGTTGGAAGGAGCAGCCGCTCAACGAGCCCAGCGGGGCCCCAGTAGCCACAGCAAAGCTCCCTGTTTGCCAGTGGAACCAGTCCCGCTCCCAGTGAGGCTCTGGGGCAGCGAGGGGACAGTGGAACTGGAACCAGTGGGTTTTCTTTAAGTGACGCCCTGTTTGCTCTGGGGGGGGCAGCACAGACGGGTTGTCTTCTCCTTGGACTAACCATAAACTAAACCGAGAGCCCCCNTCAAGCCCAGCCCTCATCCCAACAGCTCCCAAACCCCTAGACCACAGCCTCAAGTGCTCTGGCTACTCAGTTTTTAAACCCCTCCAGGGACGGGGACTCCACCACCTCCCTGAGCAGCCTGTTCCAGTGCCCAGCCCACCCCTTGGGGAAGAGCTTCTTCCCAGGATCCAGTCTAAACCTCCCCTGATGCAACTGAAGGCTGTTTCCCCTCACCCCCATCCCTGCAGCCATTCGAGGTCAGGCTGGCTGGGGCTCTGAGCAACCTGGTCTGGTGCGTGCTGGCCCCGCTTGGTGTGGGGGGGTTGGACTGGGTGCCCTCTGGAGGTCCCTTCCAGCCCCGTGGCTCTATGAGAAACAAGTCTTTTTCTCACTGGGATGGGAAAACCAAGAGATCCGGGCAAATTCCGAGCAGATAATCCTCTTTCCTCCCGCAGGTACCACCGCAGACATCCACGGGCCAGGCTGTGCCCCCACCCCACGCCCCCCCAAGCCGGCGAAGCGCTCGCGGGCGGCCTTCTCCCACAGCCAGGTCATCGAACTGGAGCGGAAATTCAGCCACCAGCGGTACCTGTCGGCCCCCGAGAGAGCCCACCTGGCCAGGAACCTGCAGCTCACCGAGACGCAGGTGAAGATCTGGTTCCAGAACAGGAGGTACAAAACCAAGAGGAAACAGGTCGCCGCCGAGATCGGCCGCTGGGACTCGGCGCTGGCCGGGCAGAAGGCGGCGGAGGTGCCCGGGGCACCGCTGCTGGCGCTGCGGGGCGGCTGGCAGTACCTGCCCTGCCTCTACTACCTGAACGGCTGGAGCACGTCCTGGTGGTAACGTGGGTTCTACAGCAGAAAGCATCGTGGAGTTTTGTTGGGTTTCCCAGTAGCGAGCAGCTCTTCCCAGTGCTCACTGGGAGCGGGTGGTGGTGAGCATCCTCACGGTGCTGCACCAGCCTCTCCCGTCACTAACAGGTTAAAAACACCCCCAGACCAGCCCCACAATCACAGCATCACAGGCTTGGAAAGGACCTCCCAAGGGCATCCAGTCCACCCCCACCCTGACACCAAGCGGGCCAGCACGCAGCAGAGCCCCAGCCAGCCTGGCCCCCTCAAATGGCCCCACAGCCCCCACCCAGGGTGCCCACTTGGGGAGAATTAAACCCTTCCCCAGCGCCAACCCGAAGCACCCGATGGCCACGGAGCCACCGGCAGGGACCAGGGTTNAGCCCCATCCAACCTGCCCTTGGACACTGCCAGGGAGGGGACAGCCACAGCCCCTCCGGGCAGCCAATTCCAGAGTCTTTCCACCCTGGCACTGAAGAACTTCCTAAGATCCAGTCTGAACCTCCTCTCCTCCAGTTTCAAACCAATTCCCCTTGTCCTGGCACCAGACTCCCTCAAAAAACATCTCCCTGGAGACCCCTGCAGGGACTGGAAGCTGCCCTGAGGTCCCCAGGGAGCCTTCTCCTCTCCAGGCTGAACACCCCCAGCTCCCTCAGCCTGTCCCCAGCACAGAGGGGCTCCAGCCCTCGGAGCATCCTCATGGCCTCCTCTGGCCTCGCCCCAACCGCTCCCGGTCCTTCTGGTGCCAGGATCTTCAGAACCCGGTGCAGCTCTGACACCACGAGTTCTTTTGGAGAAATAACTGAGATCAGATGAGATCCCCAAGAGAGGAAACAGCCCGGCTGCTCTCGCTCAGCCTCCGCAGCTCTGCAGAGCTCCGCTGCTTCCACTAGAAGCCACAATAAAGATCCCCCCTGCAAACCTCCAGAGATGTCTCGGGGCTGCTTGTTCCTCCTCCTCAGTGGGAGTTGAAGATCACAGTGGTGCCAGGAAACAGAGGCAGCTCCGGGCCCTCAGATCTCTCCCTTGTCACAAGGCTCTTTGGAAACTTTTGCTTTGCCAGGAGATCCTGAAGCCTCCCGGAGATGAAGCTGCTTTGGGGGTTGGGAGGGAGGGAGGGGAGAACACGCAGATGCTCTGTCTCTCCGCGATCAGAGCCACTTGTTCCACCGGGAGGACAACCGCTTGCTCCCTGAGAGTCTGAAAGTCTCTTTAGTATCTCGAGATAACGTTCGGCTTCCAGCTCGTGCTGCCGGATGCTCTGCGCTGCCCAGCTGCTGGTGCCGGGGCCAGGAGCAGGTCCCTGCTCTGAGCTGCTGCAACGTGTCTCCAGCCCATCGCTGCTGCTCACCCGCCGCTTGCGACAGCACAGAGCCCCTCCGGCCCCCGACCCCCACAGGGGCTCTGGGGCTGAGGGCTCCCCCACGGGGTCGCCCGCACGCCCGGGTTCGCTGCTGAGAGCGGAGCAGAGGCACCGCGTCCGCACCCCCCGACGGGGACCGCGGGGTCCGTGCGGGGGGCGGTCACGGGGAGCGCAGCAGGGACGGGGCGGACCTGCGCTGGGAACCTTCGGAGAGGGGCTGGCAAACTGGGTGGGCGCACGCTGGAAGTTAAACACGGATCAAAAACTAGATGGGACCTAAGAGATCAGAGATCACTCAAAAAATTAGATATCAGTGTTAAAACTAGATAGAAACTGAAACATTTAAAATAAATTTAAAAATTAGATAGACATTTAAAATTAGATAGAAATTTAAAATTATAGACACATTTACAAATTAGATCTAATTAAAAACTAGACATAACCCCAAAAAAGAGATAAACTGAAAAATTAGACATACATTTTAAAATTATATATTAATTTTTATAATAGATATAAATGTACAAATTAGATACAAACTGAAAAATCAGATCTAGATTTTAAAATTAGATGTAAATTTTTAAAATAGATGTAAATTTTAGAAATAGATATAAACTGGAAAATTAGATCTAAATTTTAAAAATAGATATAAATTGACAAATTAGATGTAAACTGAAAACTCAAATATAGATTTTTAATTAGATGTAAATTATATAAATTTAAAAATTAGATATAAACCGAAAAATTATATATACATTTTTAATTAGATATAATTTTTAAAATAGATATAAATTTTACAAACACATATAAATTTCAAAATTAGACATAACAAAAATTAGCTATAACCCAAAAAATAAGATGTAAAGTGAAAAATCAGATATAAACTGAAAAATGAGCTATAAATTGAAGAATTAGCTAAAACCCAAACCCTAGATATTAGCTGAACTATTAGATACGAGTTAAAAAATAGATATAAATTAGAAAATCAGATACAAAATGAAAAGTTAGACGTCAGATGAAAAGTTGGATCTAAACTGCAGATGTTGATAGGAGCTGGAAAGTTCTGTGTTAACTGAAACATTAGCTAGAAACTGGAAAATCAGGTATAAAGCCAACACGTGGTTACTAGGTGAAAATGTGATGAGCTGAAAAAATCAGAGATAAATCAGAAGTTGGTGTTAAGTGAAAAATCTGATGGAAACAAAAAAAACTGGAGAGAAACTTAAAAAAAACAGCCGTTAAACAAAAAGAAATAAAAGAGATGTAAATTAAAAAAAAAATAGATGGAAATGAAAAAGATCTACGTTAAAAGTAGATATGAGAGAGATCTAAATTAAAAATAGATGGAAACTAAAAATAACAGATATAAACTGCAAAAATGGATCTAAACCGAAACCAAATAGACCCGATGCTGGTGGTTTGTGACCAGGAAAACGTCCCTGTTGCTTCAGCACCGACTGCTCGTCCCTGGGGTCACTGGTCTGAGGCAAACCCAGTGCTGATGCTGCTGGTGTTGGAGCTAACTGGGAGCGTTTGTGCTGCTCTGTGCCCGGGAGGAATGAAGATGCAGAGACTTTATGAAACACCAGCTGCCTCCGTGGGGTTTTTGCCCTGGGTTTGGGGTGTCTTTTAATCCCTGTCTCAGCCCCATCCAACCTGCCCTTGGACCCTGCCAGGGATGGAGCAGCCACAACGTCCCTGGGCAGCCTGTTCCAGGGCCTCAGCCCCCTCCCAGGGAGGGGTTTCTGCCTCAGATCTCAGCTCAATCTTCTCTCTTGGAGCTGGAACCCAGCCCCCTTGTCCCAGGACCAGAGTCTCTCAAAAAAGGTCCCTCTCCAGCTTTCCTGGATCCCTCTGAGGGACTGGAAGCTGCTCTAAGACCCCCCTGGAGCCTTCTCCTGTCCAAGCTAAACAGCCCCAACTCCCCCACCTTAGAGCAGGGTGCCCACAGCCCCTTCCAACCTGCCCTCGACCACTTGCAGGGATGGAGCAGCCACAAGCTCCCTGGGCAGCCTGTTCCAGCTCTGCTCCGTCCCTCATCCAGCCGGGCACCCAGCATCCCTGAGCATCCCTGAGCATCCCTGAGCATCCCTGAGCATCCCTGAGCACCCCTGAGCATCCCCTGGTCCCACTTACTGTCTCACACAGGTGAAACAGGCGACTGTCTCCCCAAAATTAAAGTTTATATCATGAAGGATTTTCTTATCACCTCCAAACGACCCCAGGATTTCATCAGGATCCCAGTGGCCTCCAGAGTCCTGCACTGGAAACATTGCTCCCAGTTCTGCAGCCACAACCAGGGGCGGCACCGGGCTCTGCAGGACCACGGGGAGAAGGACTGGAGCCAGGAGCTGTCGGGGTGGACACTTCCCCCTCATACCAGGGCGAGAGGGAGTGACCTTGAGCCCCAGCACACACTCCCTCGCCTCTGCCGTTGGAGCAGCACCTTCTCCAGACAGCGAGCTGGAGTGCCAGTGCCCCCCCAGCTTCATTTTGTGGTGGAGGGAAGGCTTTGGGATCTAAACACCCCCAAAACCCAGAGCAAAAGGAGATGCTGGGGGGCTCCTGCTGCATCTGCTGTGGGGAAACCTTTTGGTTAACTCACCCTCCTCTCCTTCCCGAGCGTTTGCTCTGCAAAGTGGTTTCTTCAGGGGCAGGAGACCACGATGACCTCGAGGGTCTTTTCCTACACGAATGGGTCTGTGACTGACACTTCCAGCTGGGTTCTCCTTCCGTTTGACACAAGAAAAGAGAAGGGGGAAGGAAATAGACTGGAGCAGAATGGGATAGACTGGAATGGAATAGAACTGGAATAGAATAGACTGGAATGGAATAGACTGGAACAGAATGGACTTGAACTGGAAAGGACTAGATCTGGAATGGAATAGACTGGAGCAGAATGGAATAGACTGGAATGGAATAGAATATAGTGGAATAGCATAGACTGGAACTGAATGGAATAGACTGGAATGCTGGTGCTGGTGCTTCCCCCAACCTTTCAGCCACCCTAACGGGGCCAGGGAAGAAGAGGAGAAGACAAGAGACAGGAGGGAAGCATCTGCGAGGTGGGGTCTGTCCTGAAATGCTCCAGCCCTGGAAGGAGAAGGAATCGGGGCAAAGAAAAAGGGATTTGGGGTCTGGTCTGAGTAGAGGGACTTGGGTTCGGCCCTCGAACCCCCAACGCGGAACAGCCCTTGGCTGCGCCCTCGCTGAGGGTGGGGAGAGGCAGGGAAGGCATCCGAGCTCTGCCTGCAGCCCTGCTCGGGGGAGCTGCCTTTCCCCGGGAGGACAAGGACGAGCAGGGGAGGGCGGCTGCAGAGCCGGCGGGGGAGGATGCTCGCAGGGCTGGAGCTGCCCCGCTGCCCGGCGCTCAGGGCGTTTTCCAGCACCAACCCTTGGGGTTCCAAGCGACACTGGCTGCACACACTGCTCGCAGCCTCTCTGCTCCTCCAGAGCCTCTTGGGGCAACCAGATTTCTAGAAAAGCGGGGTTTTTGTCAGACTCGAGGTGCTAGAAGCTCAGAGAGAGGCAGGCGTCCCCATGGCCACGCCTGAGCCTTCCAGTGAGAAGGTTGTAGGATCCCAGACTGGTTTGGGTTGGAAGGGAGCTCAGAGCTCACCTACCCCAACCCCCTGCCAGGGGCAGCGACGCCCCTCACCAGAAAGCACGAAGGGACCCCCCCACCGTCAAGAGGAGGTCAAAGCAGGGGGCACCGGCTGCCCAGCAGAGCCTCCCCGGTACTTTTCCACCCAGCCCGGGTGGCACCACGGGGTCCCGCTCGCACCGGAAAGCGAAGGGATTAGCGCAAGTCTCTGCGCAAACAGAGCCGGGGTGGGGGCACCCGAGGCTGCTCGCCGCTCCCCCGAGAAGAAACGGCTGCGTGAACTGCGAGGAGGCAGCAGCCGGGCTCTGCCGCAGCGGCTTTTCATGGGGGGGACCTGTGGGATTTACACCGGGCAGAGGAACCCCGGGGTCCACCCAGCACAAGGTCCTCTGCAGAAAGGTGTCCACATGCCCTACAAACACCACCCCGACGGCTGTGCCCTCGGTCGGGGCCAGGCAGAGCCCCCTCCCCAGCCTGGCTGCGGGGATGGAGCTGCTGGAGGAGCCGGCACAGCTCAGCTGTTCCCCCGGAGCACCTGCAGATGTTCTCCTGCCCCGGCCGGGTCTGGGCAAGCAGGACGTGGGTCCTCCCTGTACCAGCCTGAGAACATTAATCCTTCTCCTAGACGCTGGGAGCTCTGCCAGCACCTCTGGGATCTGTCTGCTGCTCAGGATGGTCACGTACGAGGTGGGGGATGCAGATTGCTCCACTCTCAGACTTTCCCAAATACAGGTGATTTAGCCTGGACATCCAGGTGTTCCCACACGACGGGCTTTGTCCCTTCACCCTTTAGAGCAGGAGGAACGGAGACAAACCTACAGGCTGGCACCAACCCTGGGTGGCTCCTGCAGGCAGGACCCTCAGGAAGCCCCCAGTTTCCCTGTGATATCCACCCTGGGGGCTCAGTCCCAGAAGCAGAGCACTGAGATGCACCAAACCCAGAAGGATTCGGGTTGTTCTCCCCCCCCCAATTCAAGAGCTGGCTGCTGAAACCAGGAGATGGTGACGGACACCACTGAAACCAGCAGCAAGGCTCCCCAGGCCCAGGACTGCACCCCAAAGCCTCAGCCTTGGCCCCATCAGCACAAGCAATGTGGAAACATTGGGAGTTTTCACACCAGGTGGAGGATTTTAGGATAAAAGCCCCAAGGAAGGACCTGGGGAACCTTCAAGGAGGCTCCACATGATGCAACCCAACAGGGAGGAGCCCCGTGACTCCTTCAGACAGAGAGGGAGCAAAGCAACAGGGAATCATCTAACCCTGGAGCTCTCAGGCTCCAGAAGAGGAACCAGGGGATTCATTTTAATAGTGACACCAAGAGCTCCTCAATGTTCTCATTGATTTTACAATGGAGACACTCAGCTCCCTGCAGTGTCCCCCCAGACACAGGCTCACAGAACGTTAGGGATTGGAAGGGACCTCGAAAGATCACCCAGTCCAGTCCCCCTGCCACAGCAGGATCCCCTAGACCAACTCCCCCAGGAACACGTCCAGGAGGGTTTCAAACGCCCCCAGAGAAGGAGACTCCACAACCCCCTGGGCAGCCCCTTCCAGGGCTCTGTCACCCTCACTGGGCAGAAGGTCCTTCTCACACTGGTGGAACCAACTCCCGTTCCCAGCCTCAGCAACCTCCAGCCAACACACCACCCCTCCCTGCCGAGGGACTGGGTGTCACCAACCCTCCTCATCCTCCCCTTGCCCTGGTGAGAGGAGGATTGACTCAGGATTTGTTTACCCACCACACTCCTGCAGCCGGGAGCCTCTTCTGCGGAGCAGCCCCGGGGCCACCCTTCACTAAGTGGTCCTTGGACCACTTGGCTAAAGCAGGACTATTTGTTTTAAAGCTTTGCTTGGTTTGCTAACAAACCCACAAACAGCAAATGAAGTTGGCTCTAGGGCAAATAAACGAATAAAGAAATAATAAGGATGGCTTTGAGATTAGTTAACTAATAAAGGAACAGTAAATCGTTGGCTTTAAGGCAAATAAATTAAGAATTAGTAAAAAAAGCTGGGTTTAGGGCAAACTAATAAAAAATCATAAATCAAGTTGCTTTAAGGTAAATAAATTAATAAAATAAATCAATAAAGTTGGTTTTAAGATAAATATTAATAAAGTTGGTTTAAGATAAATTAATAAAGAAATAATGAAGGTGGGTCCAAGGGAAATAAATTAATAAATAATAAAGTTGGGTTTAGGGCAAATTAATAAAGAAATCATAAAACAAGTTGCTTTAAGGCCAATAAATGAATGAAGAAATAATAAATAAACTTTGCTTCAAAGCAGATAAATTGATAAGGAAATAATGAGGCTTGCTTCAATGCAGATGAATAAATAAATAATGATTAATAAATAAATCAACTTTGCTTGAAAGCAGATAAATAAGTAACAAAATAATAAAATTAGCTGTGAAGCAGAGGAATTAATAAGTAAATAATAAAATTAGCTGTGAAGCAGAGGAATTAATAAGTAAATAATAAAATTAGCTGTGAAGCAGAGGAATTAATAAATCACTAATGAGGACAATTTGCTCCCAAGCAAAGGAAACGTAGGAGGTTTGAAAGGAAGGTGATGGAGGGACTGGGAAGACCCGGCCGCCCCCTCGCAGAGCCCCCCCGGAGCAGGTTCTGCGGGGCAGCAGCAGCAGCCGCCACCGGAGCCGGGGGGGGACCAGGAGGCTCCGAGTCCACAGCGGCTCCGCCAGAGCCTCGACACCCGCCTGTCCTGCCCGAGGGTCCCTTTGTCTTCGGGGGAGGACTTAAACCTCGTGGGCAAACAGACGGGGGGAAGAAGGAGCGGCCGGAAAACCCTCTCCCCTCCCGGGCTGCGTCTTGCTCGCCCTCTGCAAACACGGGGCGAGAGGGGACGGCGAGAGGGGGAAGGCGAGGTGTTTGCCTTTATGTTCGTTACCCTCCGGAGCAGAAACAATATTTGAGGAGGAACAGAGACCGCAGTCGGATGCGGTGAACAAACACCGCCCAGATCCTGGATTAACGGGGCCGGTGACAGGCAGGAAGAAACCCCCAGACGCCGGGGGTTGGCCGGGCAGGGCACCGAGCTCCCGCACCCACTGAGCCCCCAGCGGGACCTTCTGCCTGCAGGCCCTCCCAGTCAGCATCCCCAGACACCCGGAAGGCCATCAACACGCCCCAGGGAGTTCTCATCCCTCAGCACCACCACTGATGCACAAGAGGGACCCTCCACCACTGCAAGTTCTGAGACCTTCGAGCACCTTCCCTTCACTCTGCTCTCGTGGGACCCCCACCTGGAGTACTGTTACCCAGTTCTGGAGCCCCAAGGAAGCCACAGAGATGATCAGTGGGCTGGAGGACAGGCTGAGGGAGATGGGGCTGTTCAGCCTGGAGAGGAGAAGGCTCCAGAGAGACCTCAGAGCAGCTTCCAGTGCCTGAAGGGGCTCCAGGAAGGCTGCAGAGGGACTTTCCCCCAGGAACTCTGGTGCTGGGAGAAGGGGACTGGGTTCCAGCTCCAAGAGGGGAGATGGAGATGAGATCTGAGGCAGAAATCCCTCCCTGGGAGGGTTCTGACGCCCTGGAGCAGGTTGCCCAGGGAGGCTGTGGCTGCTCCATCACCCCTGGCAGTGTCCAAGGGCAGGTTGGATGGGGCTGTGGGCAGCCTGGTCTGGTGAGAGGTCTTGCTGCCCCTGGCAGGGATTTGGGTGAGCTCTGAGCTTCCTTCCACCCACTCTCTAATATTATTAGTTACCACTAGTGCCAGTTAGAGGGTCAGATGCCTCCCCAGGGCAAGATGCCACCCAGTCCCAAGGGAAACGGGGACAGCAATGTCATGGCTCTTGGTGGCTGCCCCATACCCCTGGGGTGGTACCTCCAGCAGCTTGGTTCCTCCTCTCAGGGCGCCTTCCCAAGTGTTTGAGAGGGAGGGATGGAGGATGCAGGGCAGTGTTTTCTAACCTGCAAGAACCCCAGAGGCTCCTGACAAGGTTTAGACACAAGGGGAGGCTCAGGGGAGACCAGAGCAACGTGCTGGAGCCCCCAACCTCCCACAGCAGCAGCAGAGATGACAAGAACCAGCTGATGGACCATCAGGACCAGCCCAGAGCGAAGCTACCAGCCACAAATCACAGAACATCAGGGACTGGAAGGGATCTTGAAAGACCATCTAGTCCAATCCCCCTGCCAGAGCAGGGCCACCAAATCCAGAAGCCAAAGCCAAGACTCCAAGCAGTTTATAGCTGCTGGGATCTTCCCTTCCAATCACGCAGCAGGCACCAAACACACCTCAGCCGCTCCCGCAGCGTCTTCACCCCAGGCACCTGCTTCCAGAGGGGAAGAAATTCCCAGTCAGGGGTTTGCTCTGCTGCTGGAAGGAGCTACAGGGGTGGTTTTGCTTTGCAAACCTCAGAAGGCAGCTCCTTGCCAAGAGGACGGAGCTTCAAAACCCTTCAGCGGCTCCTAGAGGAGCACAAGCCCTAGATGCTGAGGTCAGCCCCAGCCAGGCGGCCACAGCCCCTCCCAGTGGCATTTTTTTCCCCTCCAGTATGATGAGGGAGGGCTTGATGGGACTCAACTGGAGAGGGGCTGAGCCTGCCGAGTGCTCAGGCAACACTAGACGGCACCATTCAACCAGAGACCAGCCTGCCCAGTGCTACCACGACTGGGCAGACCCCACTGATGCTCAACCCCAGAAGGAAAAAGTCACAACCACGAGGCTTAAAAGGACAAAAAACATCAGAGTGTTTTTATTTCCTTGAGCTCCAGTGACACAACTGTAGCAGCATTTTCACAGCTGAGCTCCTGCAGTGTTCAACACCCACGGGAAGGAAACCCCTGGCAGCCCAGAGGCTGCTGAGCAAAGTGAAAACAATAGGAAATAAAACCTGCAGACAAAAGTTACTCCTCCTCCTCCCCCTAAAATGACAGACAAAGCAGCAGGACAGGACTCACACACCAGGTTCAGAGGAAAACTTGCCAGTGGCAACCTAGAGGAGATGAGGAGGAGCTTCTGCAAAGGAGCTTCTGCCTGGGGATGCAGCTCTGCACATGAGGGGAAACATCTGCCTATGAGACCTGGAATCATAAAGTCATCAGGGGTTGGAAGAGACCTCGAAAGGTCATCCAGTCCAATCCCCCTGCCACAGCAGGGTCACCTTTGCTCACTCTGCCCAGCTCCAAGAGCTCCCAGCAGCTGCTGAATGGGAAGTCTGGTTTTACTGGGTACCCAGGGTAACCCCTAAAGGGCTCCCTCACTCACTCTCGGAGCTCTAGGAACACTGAAGCGTCCCCCACTCACTTGCAGAGCTACAGGAGCATGAAAGCATCCCTCACTCACTCCTCCACGGAGCAAACTCACAAGAAAGCCCAGCTGATCACTGCCTCCCCCCTCCAAGGACTGGCCCAAACCATGACCAACCTTCGTCACTCCCTAGGCTCTGCCCCTGAGCAAGTCCAACCTCTGCATCCCAGCTACTCACAGGTTACTCCAGATGGGAGATGAATCCTCCCACAACAGCCAACAAGTCAGAAACAGCAAAGCCAGGGGAAGAGGAGGATGCACTGGAGGCTGCTTTGTCCAGTCTGACTCTGAGCTCCTGGAGCCACACACGATGCCACAGTTAGTCCCTTCAGTGTGATTCAAGTGACCCCAAAATCGTCCCCCAGGGGCTAATGGCCCATCTCCCCCCTGTGCAGCTTTGGTTGCTGTTGGTGACTCCAGTTTCTCAGGTCAGAGGAAAACAACAACAGAAAGACAGCCAAGGCTCAGAAAGAGCTCAGAGACCTCCACCTGCACCACCAAGGCCAGTGGTCTCGAGCTCACCAGTAAGACACAGGGGGTGTTTGGCACCAGTAAGACACAGCGTGTGTTTGGCACCAGTAAGACACAGCGTGTGTTTGAGTCCACTCAGCTGAAGCGACAAGAAGGCATCGAGAAGCCCCCTCCAGCACCCACAGTGGGACCAGGCTGAGTTGCACAAGTGCCACCACCCCAAGAGGTGGTCCCTGCCCTCCCTTCTCCTCACCACAGGACATTAGGGATTGGAAGGGACCTCAAAAGATCTTCTAGTCCAAACCCCCTAAGAGAGCAGTGAGGATTAGGTCTGCTTAGGGTCACCCTAGATCATCATAACTAGGGGGCAGCCCCTTAAAATGCAGATCCTGCAGGCTGGAGCCTGTCTCCTGCTCGGAGATGCTGCCAACTGGAGCCACTGGCTGCTGCTGGCAGGGCCAGTACCACGGGGGTGGAGACTGGCCATATGGGCCCTGTCACTTGTATTACCCACCTAGGACCCCAAAATCCCTCATTAGCTACCAGTCACTCAAGGAACAGGCTGCAGAATGGCTCTTGGTTGGGACAAGGGTGAGCCACGAGGCTGCACCCTTCCCCAGCTGCACTGGCCACCACGAAGCATCATCCCCCAGCAGCAAAACCAAACCCCAGGCACAAGAAACCTCACTCTGTTGTGAGGCTGATTTTCCTCTCCAACAGATGAGCATCAGCTGCTGGGAGGTGGGGTTGGTGCTGCAGGGAAGGGTTTGGGATGTGATCCCAGAGCCAGACTGGAAACAGCAGCTCTGCATCCCCTGCTTCGACCCCCCTCAGCTCCCACCAGCAGGATGTCAGGGACAGAGGAGTCAGGAATAAATTAAGGGAGGGTGAAGGGCTGCTCAGCTGTCACACACCATAAAAATGTACCTTAAAAAACAGGTGTTTGCAAAAATAACCCCAAAAATCCCTTAAAATCTACTTTTTGGGGGTTTTTTTATAGTCTCTTCTTATAAAAATGGAATTAAGAATTTTCCCCCTCTGCCCCCCAACACAAAGTGACCGGGGGGGGGTTAGTCTGGGGACACCCCACTCCTCCTCCCTCCAAGTTGCTACCAAGTACCTTCAAGCCCTCCTGACCACCCCGAGGAGGGGGCTCAGAGTCCAACGATCAGAGCCAATCTGGCTACAGAACCAAGAGGCTTCGTGCCCCTCCTGACAGAGGCGGAGGGATCGAGCTCTTTCGCCACAGCTCAGCACCCAGCTGTGATGCTTCTGCAATACACCCCAAGCAACCTACATAGAAAAATAAAAGGATAAACATTATCCAGCTAGTTTATATTTATATATTAAAAAAACAAGTGGTGTGGGATCGTCCGGTGTCTTCGCTGTGGAAAACTCATCCCCAAGGACCGGCCGAGGCTGGAGACACCGGAGGCTTCCGAGCGAGGAGCAAACTAGCCACCCTCTCCAGAGGCAAACAAGCATCAGCAACTCTCCCTCTCCAAAATAAAGTTATTAAATATATATATTATTATTATTATTTTAAGTCTTTAGAAACTATTTTAATTGTTTAAGCAAGGAGGAGAACACCTGGCTGAGGGCCACCCAAAGCCCTCCGTCCCTTAGGGAGGGAGCAGTGGGTGTCGCTTCCCTTAGGGATGAAGCTGGGGGGTGTGACCCCCCCACACCCCACCAGAGAGTTGAGCTCCTGCTTGGCTTTGCAGGCACCACGCGGAGGTGAGAACATCCTTCACAAGGATGGTCTCTTCTCGAGCTTGTGCTTGGTGAGGAAGTACTTGAAGAACTCATAGACGGACCAGGCGATGGCCGTCGAAGGCATCTGGTAGATGACGCGGGCTTGCACCCCCCGGAAGTAGCCCCGGACCCCCCCCAGCTGATAGACAGTCCTGAAGGCGTTCACCATGCCCGAGAGGTGCCCGCTGATGTTCACCGAGCTCAAGGCTCTGTTCTCCTGAGTGTTCAGCAGGGTCTTGCAGACGTCCAGGGGAGTGGTGGCCGCGGCGGCCACAGCCCCCGCGACGGCCCCGGAGACGATGTGCGAGCGAGGGTTGTACTGGCGGCGAGGGTTGAGCTGCTCCTGCATGAACTCGTAGGTGATGAAGTGGATGGCCTGGAAGGGCACGTTCATGGTGAGCTGCGTGGTGTAGCTGCGGTAGAAGGCACCGAAGCCCTCCGTCCGGTGCACTGTCCTCACGCACGACAGGACGGACTTGTAGGGGGAGTTGAACATCTGCATCCGCTGCTTCACCACTGCTCCAGGCGACCAGGGCAGCACCAGGCAGGACAGACACAGGAGACAAAGGCTTTGTTAGCCAAGGCAGGTCCTCCTACAGCCAACCGCCCCCTCCCAGTCCCAGCCATCCAGACCCAAGCTCCTCTTCCAAGTCTAAAGTGCTACAACACAGGGTCACTGCACCATCAAGGCTGGAAAAGGCCTTCAGGATCATAGAATCATCAGGGATTGGAAGGGACCTCGAGAGATCATCCAGTCCAATCCCCCTGAAACAGCAGGAGCACCCAGACCAAGTCATAGAAGCACAGAATCATCAGGGATTGGAAGGGACCTCGAGAGATCATCCAGTCCAATCCCCCTGAAACAGCAGGAGCACCCAGACCAAGTCAGTCAAGTCCAACTGTTTGCCCTACAACCCCCAAAACCAAGGGTTGGTGTGAGCCATCCTTTATGACTCTTCATTCTATTCATCCTATGATCACACAGAATCAGAGTTAGGGATGGGAAGGGACCTCCAAAGATCATCCAGTCCCATTCCCCTGCCCCAGCAGGATCCCCTAGATCCAGTCATACAGGAACACAGCCAGATGGGTTTGAAATGTCTCCAGAGAAGGAGACTCAACAACCCCCATGGGCAGCCCCTGCCAGAGCTCTGCACCCTCATCAGGAAGAAGGTCCTTCTCCCATTGATGTGGAACCTCCTCTGCTCCAGCTCACACCTGCTGCCCCTTGTCCTGTCACTGGGTGCCCCGAGCAGAGCCTGGCTGCACCCTCCTGACACCCACCCTTTCCATATTGATCAACATCCATGGGGTCACCCCTCAGGGTCATTTTCTCCCAGCTCCAGAGCCCCAGCTCCCTCAGCCTCTCCTCAGCAGGGAGATGCTCCCCTCCCTCCATCAGCTCTGTGTCCTTCTTACTCACTGCAGCTGCCTCTCACTGTCAGTCCTCGTCCCATCAGGCTCTACCAACCCAGGAAGGCAGCACCACAGTCCCACCAGCTGCAGAACTCGTCTAACAACATGACTCAGCTCAGTTTTGTTTGGGTAGGTGACAGCTCGAGGCCAAAAGCACAAGCAGCCCAGCGGAGATGGCGACAGCACTGCGCGAGGAGAGGTGGCACCAGCTTTCCTGGAAAGTCACGGGCCGCCCCGTGGATGCAGCTGCACAGCCCTTGGGGCAAGCAGGCGAGAACAGGCAGCCTGGCTGAGCTCAGAGCTGGGCAGTCACCGAGGCAGAGCGGGTCAAGCTGCGGGGTGCCATGGGATTAGCGGGGTGCAGAACAGGCTTTACCTTCTGCAGGATTCATCACTGCGTCGTGGAGCAGCGTGGCCACGCTCCCAGCGATACCTGGAAGACACAAGAGCATCCTTCATGAAGCTGGGGGTGTCACTCCCAAGCCTTGCTGGGGCTCTGCCACCGCAGAGGGAGCGGCTGACGGTGCTGGAGCCAGCAGGGAGCTGCCACCCAGCTCTGCAGCAAGCCCAAGGAAGGGCACGGCCACACAGCCCATCCCCAGCACGGACAAACCCATCCTGAGCTGCTCGAGACAAACCAGGGTCTGCTGACAGCCACCACCCCTGCCATTGCCCACAAGAGCCCGCTGGCCCCCCGCTCAGCCGTGCGATGCCGAGAGCTGACTCAGCACATCCATCAGCCCTTTACTCCGTCTGGTTTTCAAGAGTAATTGCCCAGGTTCTGCAAGCACCCAGCCAGGCACCAGATCCTGCAGTTGGCTCTGGGACCGGCCTCTGAGGCCACACCTTGGCCTTTGATGTAGGTTCCCACCTCGCGCTGCCTCTCGCCCCAATGACTTTCAGCCACTGCTCGCTGGGGCAGAGCTTTGCCTTCCCCGCCGGGAGCCAAAGCCTGTAGCTACTTGAAAGGCCAAGGGCAAGCAGCACGGGGCCAGCAGAGAGCAGTGGGGCAGAAAGAGCTCCTGTACCCTCCTCAGCTGAGCTGAGCCCAGGCAGGGAGCTGCCACCACGGCCAGCACCTCATGCCCAGGTGGAAGGGTCTGCACAGGCCCTGTGGAGCCACCCCTGGCAGCCCAGTCAGGGGGGTCCTGCTGCTGCAGCAGACCCTCCCTGGATAGAATCACCAACTTCAGCACAAGGATGCAGCACAGGAGACCAACCCACACTTTGAACCTCAAGAGGGTTAGACGATGCCTTCAACGTGCAGAAAGAGCCTGGGGCTGCATCTTCCCCAGCCCCTTTATCCGTGGAATCATAAGCAGAGACTCTAGGTCAGAGCAAGGCTCTGGAGGATGGAGGACGCCACCGTGGGCTTTCAGACCACCAAGAGTTTCTCCACTCTGCTGCAGCCTGAACGATGCTGTGAGCCAGCCCAGGTGACCCTACAAGAGATCAGCCTAAGGAGACCGGAATCCAAAGCCAGGACACTGGTTTCGCAGGAGCAGCGGGACCAGCACGAGGTCAAGACCTGCATCTGCCATGGGGGTCACCAGCCCATCTTCACGGCGCAGGGCAGGATGCCAGGCTAAGCGTGTGGAGCAAGCAAGGGACAGGCTGCTAGCTGCAAGCAGGGCTGTGTTTTTTTGGGGGGGTGGGGGGGTGTGCACAAGCAAAACCCCAAATACCATTGGCCAAGTGGCTGTTCCCTCCGTGCTGGATGGTCTCGCTCAGAGACTTTTTCATCCTCTCGTAGCAGGCGAAGTACAAGGCGTGGGCAGGGCCAGCCCCCAGCACGGTGACATTAATCCCTCGCAAAGGCCTCCAGAAGCCCTCTGTGAGGACAATCTTCTTCAGAGCTTCGTACACGCTCCTGTACTGGGCTTTGGGGTCCGGCTGCAAGCTCTGCATCCTCGTCTGCAAACAAAGCACACGCAGGGAGATGCCTCAGTTACCCGCCTGGAACTCAACAAGCACCAGTCACACAGAGCCACCAGACCTCCAGGGTGGACCGAGCCCCCGGGACGCAGCGCTAGCCAGAGCAGCACCAGCAACCCCACTGCGGCGCCGGGACGCTGCTCTGCTCCTGTTTGCGCGGGGAAGGACGTGGCCACGAGGCCAGTGCAGCGGTTCAGGAGCCTCGGTGAAGAAACACGGCCGGGCTTGTAATTGCCTCTTGCTTACAACACTCCCAGCTCTCTGCCCCAGCTTGTTCCTCCTGGACTTGCTCAGCAGCGTGTGACACCCGGAGAGCAGTCGGACGGCTCCGTTGGCAAGCAGGGTTCCTAGAAGGGCAAGCTGAGAAATTTGGAGTGACCCTGCACTGAGAGAGAGGCAGGGGAAGGGCTCCCTGTGCCTCCTGCACAGCAGCCCCGGGGGATGCAGCCGGTGCTCACGTCCCCCAGCAGCCTGGAGAGCACAGAGCAGCCCTTGGTCCCCATCAGCCCTCCCAGAGGCAGGAGGTTCCAGCCACGTCTTTGGTCACCAGTCCTCGAAGAGCCCTTGTGTTTTCTTCCACACACTCCTGAAGGCAGAGAAGCTTCTGGCATCCACAGCCTCCTACGAAGCTCAGCACCACCACTTTAATTAAGAGACCTCGTGACTTCTGGCTTGTTCCAGGCTTCTGCAGACCGGTGCCACCACGAGCAGCAAGGCTCAGCGCTCTCTCAACGATGATGCCACCCGGTCCTGCCAGGAGCTTAAATCCACCCAGCAAAAATCCAGAGCATCAAGAAGCAAAGGGCTGGGCAGCCCTCAAGTCCTGCTGGTCTGCAGTGGCTCTGATACGGACCCATCCCACCGAAACCAGTCTGAAGGGAGAGAGCCTGTAGTGGTGGCCTCACGCCTGGAGACATCAACAGAGACGGCTCCTGGGAAAGGGCAGAACCACAGGAGACATGCAGCAGGCTCCATCCTATCATTGCTCTTAAGAAGCAGCTTTAGAACTGCAGTTAAGGGGTCTGTTGGGTTTGATGTGGAGGATCCTGCTATCCTATCACCTGGGATAAAGGTTGCCCAGTGCAAACATGAGCTGGTCCACCCGCAGCAGGAGATGGAGCAGCCCTCAAACAGGCAGCAATTGCCCCAAGCTCCACAACTCCTCCACAGACAGGTCCCCTCAAGCTGATCCTTTAGAAGGAGGCAACACCAGAGCTGGGCTTCCAGGCAAGACTGAGCCCAGAGAAGGTCTGGACCTTCAATTCTCCAGCTGAAGAGGCTTTTCAGTTTGAGCAGCCAGAGGAATTCCAGTTGAGGATCAGCCAGCGATCACAACCCCACAACAGGGAATTCAGCAGCCTCGAGCCAAAGCTTCCTGCTCCAGAGCACTAACTGCACCAAAACCTCTCCACAGCCCTGGAAAAATCCCCAAACCTTGGAAAAATCTTCCTGCAGAAGCAGCATGGAATCATCTTGGGATTAAAAACAGGCTTTGAAGGCATCTCTCAGCCCTCACATAGGTCTCCAGGAGTCTCTGCACCTTCCTGAGCCCCGGGTGGTTGCTCAGGAGGGGCTGGGCAGCAGCTGGACTTCAAGATGCCGCCGAGAAGCTCCAGCAGCCACTGGCCCTCACCGTGACTCAGCACAAGCCTCCGCTGCCGAGCTGGGAGCACCCAGCCGGGCGCCTGGTGGTTTTGGGGTTTTGCTCTGCTAGCTTTGACTTGAAGGAATTGCTTCACAGCGCTGAACGGCCCCAGGAGCGTCGCTCTCAGCCTGCTGGGATGGCTCTGACAGCAGCAGCATCCTCCTCCTCCTCCTCCCGGAGGCACTGGGGGATCAGCGCCCCCGTAAAGCCAGGATGGAGCAGCCTGGCTCGTGCAGGACCAACCACCCCGAGTATCTCCAGCGTCAAGGATCCAGTTCTTTCCACGTGAGGTCGTGTGAAAAGCCTTTTGGGTTCATCCATTGAGCACCCGAGCTGCTCCAGAAGGGCTCCACAACTCACCCCACCGTGAGCGGCGAGCGCAAGCCTAACCCTACCACCTCGCCCAGTCACACCAGTCTGCACTACCAGGGCTTCACCCTCTCCCTACAGCCCAAGGAGCAGCCAAGGCCAAGACACAGGAGGGCAGGGAGCTGCCAACAGCTGTTTCCCCCAGGATAAGCTTTATCATGTGTGAAGAGCGATGACTTGCCCTGAGCTGTGCAGCCACCGCCACCCCTCCAGCCCGTGCCACCTATCTGAAACCCACAAACAGCTCCAGGAGCCTCACCCCCTCCTTGTGAGGCAGCCAAGAAACACTCCTCCACCTACTTAGATTAATCCCTGTTGCATAAGGCAGCAGGGAACCGACAACCACAAGCGTCCCCGGAGCCCTGGTTTCGGCCGGGGCAGAAGCAGCAACACCAAGGGTCAAGCTGTGGGTTCATAACCCACCTGGGAGCTGTTGGAGCGAGGCCACGAGGATGCTCAGAGGGCTGGAGCCCTTCTGCTCTGGGGACAGGCTGAGGGAGTTGGGGCAATGCAACCTGGAAAGGAGAAGGCTCCACAGACACCTCAGAGCAGCTTCCAGTGCCTGAAGGGGCTCCAGGGAACCTGGAGAGGGACTTTTTCTGAGGGACTCTGGTGCTGGGAGAAGGAGGCTGGGTTCCAGCTCCAAGAGGGAAGATGGAGATGAGATTTGAGGCAAAAATCCCTCCCTGGGAGGGGGCTGAGGCCCTTGGACAGGCTGCCCAGGGAGGCTGCGGCTGCTCCATCATCCCTGGCAGCGTCCAAGGGCATCCTGGATGGGGCTGTGGGCAGCCTGGTCTGGGGAGAGGTGTCGCTGCCCCTGGCAGGGGGTTGGGGCTGGGGGAGCCCTGAGCTCTCTTTCAATCCAACCCAGTGCTGGGATTCACCCATTTACCTGCACCTGCCATCACCCAGCAAGAGCCCAGGGTCACTGCCTCTGTTACTCACAGGAATGAGGTCTCCAGCCCCGCCAAGGGTCACTGCTCTGACAGGAGCTGTGCAAACACCTCACACCCACCTTGCCCTTGTTTCCCTGCTGCTTTCTCAAAGCCCAGCCTGTGACCCCATCCCTGGTGTCCCTGCAGCCAGCACAGGACAGGGAGAACACAAAGTGCTGCTCCTTCAGCAGCAGGGTCAGGTCCTGCTGGCTGAGGAACACTTTGCCCCCTCTGCTTTACTTAGAGGTTGGTTTCCAGCTCCCCAGACAAGGAGGGGAGCACAGTCAAACTGGTCAGCCGTGACTTCCCAGCACCCTGACACTTATCAGCTCAAACTGGGGTATAATCTCTCCTCCTGGATCTGTGTGGTGAGGGATGGGTGCAGAACCTCCCACCACCAAACCCAACCCACGTCAAGTGTCCCCAGCCACGAAGTCTAGAGAACCCGCAGTGGAGCAGCTCACAGAGCACCCTCACTGCTTTCAAGGAGCATCAGCTCATCAAGGTTGGGAAAGACCTTCAAGATCATCCAGTCCACCCTGCAACCCCCAACCACCACCCTATCTCCTCCAACACCCTGGCTGCCCAGTTGTTGAACCCCTCCAGTGCCTCCACCTCCTCCCTGGGCAGCCTGTTCCAAAGGCTCCCCACTCCTTCTGGGAAGAAGTTTTGACTCAGATCCAATCTGAACCTCCCTTCTCCTTAGAAGCAGGGGAAGCTCACAAGTCTACATGCAGCAGGCAGGTCACCCACCAGAGCTCCATCCTTCCCACTTCCCTCTCTGGCACCACGGTTGTGAGGTGGGTGCTTCTCCAGCCCTTCACCCAGGGAGGTCCCATCGAAGCGCAGGACCTCCTGGACCCATTAGGAATCTTTCACAAGACCTTACAGACACCCTGTTGCACCAGCTTGGGTTTTGATGGAGAAGGACTGCTCGGGGCTGCAGCAAGGACCTCTCCTTAGTGCAGCTGCCAGGGAGAGAGGTTCAAGCCCTAGAGAGCTTCTCCCTGAGCAGGCTCTCAGTAGCAATTAGCTCCTGCATGAGGACAACTGCTCTTCACCTCCTCAAAGCAGCGACTTCACCTGCCTGGGGAAACCAGCTGCAGCAGCCTGGCAGGACAGACACTGAATGGCTTCAGGAAAAGGAAGGAGGCGGCTCCAGGGGAGCCCTCAGAAACTCCCTTTTGCTGCCATCTCGAGAAGTCATTGACATGCTGATCTCTCCAATTAATCTGGAGCTGATCAGGCTTGCCAGGACAGCTCCAAACCCAAACAAGCCCAAGCAGCAGGAGAAGCACCACGAGCTCTCACCAAAACCCCTAGAGCCAGGCAGGGAGTCACCACCAGCACAGCGTGAAGAGGGCAAGGCAGAGGCCAATGACTGAGGCTGAAGCTGCTCCTCACCCTCAGGAGGCAAATGACAGGAAGAAAAGCCACCAAGCAAATCTCACTAAGTTCCAGACGATGCTTCAACCAGCAAATACAACCCTTCAGGCATTTCCCCCTAAGCAAGCACCAACCCTGCTGCAAAACCCACCCCTGCCTTAAGGTGCAGTAGGTTCTGGCAGCCAGATGCTGTAGGGACCGTGTGCATGGGGGCACCACGGATTTATCCCTCCATGACATCACACCCCAGCCTGGTGGCACCTCCTCACCTGAAGGATTTGCCCAACCTCGATGCAAGCAGGTCAGCAACCCTCCAAGTGTGAGGCCAAGCCAGTCCCCAAATCCAAATACTTTCAGTTTCTCTTCCAGAGCAAACGACTGAAACAGCTTCACACAGGAGCATCCAGTGAGGTCCCCAAACAGCCTCTTCCTGCAGCATCCCCAACCCCCTTCCCTCCTCCTCCTCCTCAGGCTCTGCCCAGCCAGGAATGGACTCCAGTCACTATTATCCAGACAGACGAAGGAAGGAGCTTGGTAAAGCAGAATCCAGCTGCTCCTACAAGCTTCACCGAGGTTTGGTTCATCCCATCACCCCAAAAAAAGCCTTTCTGAGGTCACCTCTCACCTTTCCACATAGAGGCGGGAGCAACACTCAGAGCCCCCCGAGCTCTGGGTTTCACGTTGCCCCTGACCCACAGCACAGCCTTGGCCACAGTCTGACAGTTCTGCCAACAGCCAGAGGGTTTTATCTGCTCCAGCACTTCAAGGCAGTTTGCTGCACGGGGTTACTCCCGGAGGAGTGACTCCCAGTGGGGTTACTCCCAGCGCTCAGCACTGTCCTGGCTCTCTTCTAGCCCTAAAGGACTGAGGGAACCCCCTGCCCAGCGAAACTGGCACGTTTATCTTCCTCCTAAGCACCTCCTGCTCCGGGAAACTGGGCAGACTTTCGTTTTCTCCCTCTTCCTTCCCTCCCCGCAGAAGAATCGCCCTCTCCAACCCCGTAAAGTCCGAGGTGACGACACAGGCTGCTCCTACCGTGACTTGGCAGAATCCACCTGGCTCAGCGAGGGGGCACCCACTGGGTGGGCACCCACACCCCGCACCTAGGGAGAGCTGCCCGAGCCCACCAGCTGCGTCCAAACAGCCCCAGATCCAGGGGAAACCCTCCCGAAAAAAGGGCAGAGAATGGTTTTCTCGGAGAGCTTAGGGCAGCCCCCTGGCAGGAGCTCCCGTGCCTCACAGCGAAGGCATTTCCCCTCCTCTTGCTGCTCTTTGAGGAGTCCCGCTGGAAAGAGAACAACTTGGAGCATCTCCTCACAGCCCTTCCCAGCCCAGCCGCCAGGGATCTGCCAGCACCACCGACACCAAAACGAGGATCTGGGGCTTTTCCCAACCTTATTTTGTCTTCTTTAAGCACACCGGCAGGGCAGAGGGAGGAAAGACCCTTCCAGCCACACCGAGGGCACTGTGAACCCTTCCCTCACGTGTCCTCAGCAGCATCAGAGTTAGTCTGGAGCACTAAACCCCACCACACATCCGCAGCCATGCGGATCCTTCGCTGAACCCCAACCACGACAAAGCCACCGGCTCCTTGGGCTGGAGCAACACGGGAGGTCAAGTTCACATCCTCACGATACAGGGTCAGGCTCACGCTGCCCGTCCCAGGCTACGCCATCCCACCAGCGAATCCCTCCCGGACTGCGATTCCAGTGGTGCCGGAGGGGTCTCCTGCTCCAGCCGGGAAGCAACACGAGGACTTTGCACACACCTTTGCACCCCACGTTGCGCAAAGCTCACCGGGGCCGAGGACACCCCGGACGGCACCCGAGGGGCTCTGGGGGACAGGTCCAAGAGAGGTGAGCAGCTCCAGCTTCCACCGGAAGCCTCAGGGCTGGCACCTCAGGGACCTTCCATGCTGCAGCACCCAGCTCCTCGGCCAGCCCCTGCCCACGGGGCTGGGACAGCCCTGTACCCCCCCAAGCAACATTCCCCACGTGGGGAGCTCTGGGCACCCCAGCACCCCTACAAGGCACCCCACAGCATCACTGTACACCCCCAGTACCCCACGGGTGCACCATGGCTCGCACCAGTGCAAATCCCAGTGCCCCGTGCATGCACCAGGGTACACCCCCCGCCCAGTACCCGGTGCACACTGGCGCACGCATTACTGGGCACCCCCGGTACCAAGGGTACCTCCACTCCGGTGCCTTCCTGCACCCCGCCGGTGCCCCATGCACAACTCCCGGGCGCTCACACTCCCGGGACCCCCGGTGCACGCAAACACAGCCCTCCCCGGTACCCAGCGCGTTCACTTCCAGTGCACTCCCGCACCCCCTCCCCACCCCGGTACGCGATGCCCATCCACGCAGTGCACTCCCGCACCCCTCACGCGCCCTCCCCACACACCAGTGCACGCACTGTTGGGCGCCTCCAGTACCCAGGGTACACTCTCCNGGCGCGCCGCCCCGGCCCCGCTTTAAAGCCGCGCCCGCACCTTGCCCCGCCCCACGCCGCGTCAGGCAATAGCGAAAGCTCTCTAGTGTGACGTCACAGAGCGGCGCGTATCGGGAGGAGGCGGGGATCAGGGACAGATTGGCAGTG